>JAFIDM010093125.1:0-13243 GCA_023159025.1 Thereuonema tuberculata
AGATTGTTTTGTATAACCAGTATCAAAGATATTGAGAATGATTGAGGGATTTCCGTATTCTTCGTAAAAGTCATCAATATTTCGATCCGGTCATCTTGTGCCTTTTTCAGGAATTGCTATAGTTGGGTCCATTTCAATGTTTTTTTGTTTTGTTTTGAAATGGATGACATTTTGCGATTGTTCTTACCGGAAATATGAAGATCTAGGAGGAGAAAGAAGAATGGAAAAGGAGATTGTCAGTAGATGGTGGAAGAATCAAAAGCGTAGTGGGAAATATTCCTACAGGGTAGGGGAAATATCTCAATCACTCCCCATATTTATATGTTGATTACTCTGATCCACTGTTTCTTCCGATCTAATTTATTTTGTCTGTTTTGTTTTTTCCTTGTCTTTGAAAATGTTTTAGTATTTTTTTCTTCTTGAAAATGCTTTAATTTGTATTTAGAAAATATCTAACCGATCCCATTGAAAAGTGGGAGAAAACAAGAACATTCTAAGCAACTTGTAAGTAATTGCTTGAGATTGTTTTATTTTACTTATTTTTTTTTGGGGGGGGAAAGGTTCAGTTACTGCGTCATCAGGTATACGAATTTACGTTTTCTATTGCTCAGTGATAGATCAGCGTAGTTCTCTTGTCTGCCGCTCTGCCACGATGTTAAGTTTAAGATGTTAAAAGAATAACTCCAGAATACTGTGTCTACTGACGGATCTGGGGTGGAAAATACACACAGACTGTTTCTACAGTTTCACCGTAAACTTCGTAGGGCCTTATAGCTTAAGATTTAACTTAAGCTGGAACCGTTTTGGAGATCATGAATGCAGATGCTCCTACGATCCACTCATCTGCAAAATGAGGGTTATGGGGATGACGTCGGCTACCACACCGGCGCCCAGGGACCGTCATGGGTCCTCCTTGTGATTTATTACTGTACATACTTAATTTTGAAACTCCAGAATTTTTTTCGAATTCTTATGCTTAGTATGATAAGGTCATTATTACGTACTTCACACAATACATATATAAGCTTATGTAGTTTCAAGTTGCGGATGAACATTTGAAGATACCTTTATCTTGGCAGTGATGATAATAATTTTATTATTTATTAAGAAATATGGATATTTTTATTTCAGATTTATAAATAAGTGTCTTTTACAACAACTTCATGGAGTCTCTTTGCCACGAAACAGCAGTCCTTGTTAATAAGAATTTATCCAGTGTTTGAATTTCAGTATTTAAATTGGTCGATAACAACTTTTAAGTTGAATCCGTTAAGTTTTAACTGAAGACGATATTTAATCTATAAATACTTTATTTACACCGAAATTAGTAGAACCCAGATCCTCTTTTTGACTCGTAAATAAATTTAAAAGTTAAATAATATTCATAAAATATGAGAAAGCAGCAGTGGGTGTAAATTGCTTTTATGATTCGGTTAAAATCAGTTTTAGATCGAGAAAATACAATGATGAAAAATTCATCAGACAAACATTGTAGGAATTTACAGTGAAGTACTGCAATTGCAGTTCAGTCTGCTGTGAATTGGTGAGTTAATGCAAGAAAGATCTGATTGTGTTTATAATTATATATATATATGTTTCCTTCAGTTATTGGCCGTTTAAGAGATGTCGTCACAAATCACATGACGTTACGTCACAGTTTACGTAACGGAATGCTATGGAGTTTTTGGAATAGCCGAGTGCTACAACAAGCGTTTTTTTTTGTTTTTTGTCGTCTTGGTTCTTCTGTGAGAAGACCAAATGATATAAAAGCAATTTTAAGACTTTAATGGTTTCATTCCCCTCCCCCCTCCCCACATTTTAAGAATATTAGGAAAAACATCAACAAGAAGCAAGTTGTGAATAAACAAGCAGACCAAAATCGCACAATACACTTAAAAAACTGTATTAACAAATTAAAATCAATACATGTTTCAAGGGCCAAAGCGACCCTCCTTCTCAAATGAATGCTCTCAAATTCATTTCTCAATAACGTAAACTTTAGTAAGAATAGTTTTTAAGATATCTTAGTTGCACTGTACTTGTAGTAATGGATACCTGCAGGATGAGTTGTTTTTTTTTGTCTCGTAATTCCTTATCTTTCCGTTCTACTTGTATCAAAATTGATGGGAACTGCTTGGCCCTTATAAAAACCTAATCTTCTAAAACAATTTCAGCTTCGTAATACAATACTTTTTGAGTTGTCATGTAAACAGACAGAAGGACGACTACGAATGCCTGTTTGTTTTTGGTTTTGGTAATGTAATTCCGTATCTATTCGTTCGATTTGTACCGAAATCAATAAAGATCTCCCTTTTAAGAAGCTAAAACTGTTCGTTAAGTTTCAGCTTCGTAGGGCAAATAATTTCCGAGTTATTGTGATAACTGACGCATATTTCAACTTAAGCATTTTCATTCCAAAACTTTTTATTTCTCTTTTTTATCTTTTCACCAAAAAATATTTAAGAATCCTTTACAAACCCTAGATAAAACCTACAATATCGTACGATACTAAGCTACCGTGCGAATACAAAAATCTGTTTTTCATTTCGGCGCAAAACAGATGCAGATTAGATGTTGAGACTCAAAAGCAGATTTGCGAGTTAAAAGATATTTATAGGAAACCTGTTGTTGAATTTCTGTGAATGTCCAGTTCGTGTCCATTAGCTTCTCAGAGCGATTTAGAAAAGGATTTGGAACCACTTCAAGGATTACAAACGTCTTTAATTTACACCAAAAGATTTTTATTTGTCAAAAAATTAAGAAATTTTTTGTGATTCATTACAATTTCTCCAAGAAATTAAAAATATCAGAAATCCAAATAGTAAAAAAAAAAACTTTTAATTACAAAGAGGAAGATGTCCAACAGATATCAGCATTGTCTGCATAGACAAGAAGTATATCATCAGTATTTTTAATATATATTTTACTACGTATTACCTCTCGACGGATCTGTTACAGTTAGTAATTTGGTTTTTAGCCTACTTTCCGAAGAAACGGCCAAATCACTTTTTGCTAATAACTTTTAACTTCTGGGAGTCTTGGAACTTGGTGTACGTATTTAGCGACAGCAGACTATCGATATTTTTTCCCCTTGTGTTTGCTTTTATTGAAAAATTAGCGCATGACGGTGACAACAATTCCCTTGGAAAAGCATCAGCCAAACAGTTGCTGTATAATAATGCATAGTAATCCTGTTAGCTAATCCGCTAATTGATTAAGAATAATCGAATTTAAGAGATTTAAGTATATAATATGAATTTAAATACTTTTTGTCTTTCAGAAAATGGAAAATTTCAAATGTCAGCTATTAGAATTTGAATGTAAACGATAGAATTTTCCTTAGAAATTGCGTAATTTCACGACTTGAAAATAAAAATGAAATCTTGAGAAAAAGCACTTGTTTAATCGTGAGCGAATGCACTTTTTGACAAACTTGTAACATCTAACTTTTGACCATCTAACAGTCCAAAGTTGACACACCACCAAATTTGATGAACATTTGAAGAACACTGCACTGTAACATATAGTACACACTTTCTTTTCCATTTATATCCTACAAGTATCAGATTGGAAACCCTAAAATGTCGGGTTGGAGTGAACGAATTCAAAAACCATTTTTTGAGTGTCGGATGTCATTTTTATTATTCAAAATAGGCTCCATCTGCATCTATACGATCTTCCCAACGCTGTCTTAAGCAAAATAAATTCATTTCTTGCACATATCCGTGGTTGGCATTGCAGGAATCCTTCCAAGTTCATTTTGAAATCACAGTGTTGGAGTGTCTCCTGTTTTTCAGAAAGTTGTTCATATTTGGAAATCCGTTGGCGCAAGGTCCGGTGAATAAGGCGGATGAGACAAAATCTCATATCCAAGTTTCCTGAAGGTGTGTTCTGCCGCATGTTATCTTGCATTATCGTGAAGCAAAATAGGACCTTTTCGATTGACCAGTGTAGGCTATATCTTTCCTAGTGCATTTCAGTCAATTCTGACACTTACACCTGCTGTAACGGTTTGTCTCCTGGACGAAAGTTCTAATGGATAATTCCAGCCGTGGACCACCAAACAGTCAAAAGAATTTTGGGTGGGTGAAGAGGAGATGTAGGAGTTGCTGTCGGTAGCGCGTTCTTATCCAGCCAATATTGTCTTTACAGAAAACACTATGTATGTTCCCTTCGCTTAAGCTGCTGATAAGCCTCACAAGAACTCATAAAGCATTACTTGTCTAATATCCAACGTCTCCATATTTTGATTCAAATCACATATGAAGACAAAGAAAGAACCTCATGACTAGTCGATACCAAATGCATTAGGGGTGATCCTTCAACCGACATAATTATGCACCTAAGCATGCTTTAATTACTTCCCTAGATGCGGTGATATTTGCAGGTCAATCAAACCAACATTTTAGGGTTTCCAACTTAATATTTTAAGAGCATCCTATACCAATGTCTCCGTCGCTCTACTTAGTCTTTATGACTAAAATTGCTATAAAAATCCACTTAACCGAGAAGCATTAATGGCTGGCTTTGCGCCTAGAGGCCATTTTACAATTTATCATTGAATCTGCTATGAACTTTCTAAATTTCATTTGAAATTTCGATATTCTTGTTTCTCGGCATTTTTGAGGCGAATTAATAATCCAGATAAAATTTGATATACGAATTACGTATTTTAATATCGCATAGTTTTATCTCTGTCGAATGAATACAAACTTCGGACAGTAGTTTAATTGAAAACTTTTGTAATGTTATCATTGACTTCCATCTTTTTTTTTTTTAATTTAGCTATTTTGAATTTCAATGGGCTATGGCTTTGTAAATAACTTTTGATAAGCTTTCATTGAATTTTACTTTTAATGGCATTTGCATTTAAATAATTCAGTGAAATTGAGCGATTGACATCCACCAATATTTCGATTCAATATTAATAACATGTTTCCCCGTCTATTGATTGGCTGAAACTCTCATTGACCACAAAATGCAATACCATCAAACATTAAAAGCCTCTGAAAATTGGAAATTACTCCTGAGTTATATATCATGGTCTTTGTCCTAATTGCTTAAAGTATTATTATGTCGCTTTGAAATTATGGTTCACTTCGTTGCACCCAAATTAGAATCAATAGATAAAGTTACACTTCATAAACTTTGTTTTTTTTTATAGTTAGGCAGTTCGTTTTGGCCAAAGAATAGTTTTGAAGCGTTTTTGAAGTATTTTTTCGTTTGATCACCAGATGGCGTTTTCCATTAAATTCTTTGAGAGTTATTACTGCGAAATAATGTGCTTGGTTTGGACTCAGGGCTATTTAATTTAGCATCTTACTTGTTAATTTGTTGTTACATCCTAATTTGTTTCGGTACAGTTTCACTAACACTGAATCGACTTGATTTGACTGGATTATTTCAGATTTCCCAGATCGCCCGAGTGCCTTTACCGCACTTACCATTTTTTGTTGTTGCCCTATAACTAATATAAGTTGTTTGCGTGCATTCTTTGCATTTATTATTTTTAGGGCCTGTATTTTAAAAATCCTGAATAGATCACATCTTTTGATTAGAAAAAAAATATCGATTGATGTTGTTCTCAAAGAAGAAATTGTCCCGTAAATATATTGTAACTTACCATTAAACTCAAAAAAAGATTAAAATTAATCTTAATACCCTAATTAAAAAATTGTATTATTTGAATCAGAATTACTGTACCTGGGAAATATATATATATATATATGAAAGAAAATATAAAGTCATGAAATTCATGAAAGTCCTGTATTATTTGGATTTTAATTATACTTTCGGTGTGTTCAGTGAACAGAGGAAGTGTGATGCAAAGCGAAAATTTAATGGTATTTACATAAGTGTAATTAGAATCTAAATAATACATGTTATAATGGTAATAATTGCTTTTATTTTACGAATTAAATACAGAACACTGCAGCAATATATTACAATGGTAAGTAACTAAGATGAGATACAACTGGAATAAAATATCTCCGTTTTGTCCATAACTTTAACTCTCCCTGTATATCCTGAAATGCGTTGAATTGGCAACGCCATGATGAAGCACATGTTCATACATCGTCGATATCTTCCTTATTCTTGCACTGGTTCCCAACTGGTCAACGGAAATTTAGAATAAACAGAGTTTTCCTCAATTTACAACGATCGGTCAAATAATTTACAAATCATACGTATCCTACTGTTTCATCTTGAACCCATTGTACGTCACTCAGAATAGGAGCAGCAACTTGCACACCCTACTTTGTTGTTCTAGGAGTAATGATTTAGTTTTCAAAACCTTCTTCATGTACATTGAATTGAACTTTTGCTTACGAGATTTACATTTTCGTAAATTTTTTTTTTCTTTTTTAGTTATTAAAAAGTTACATGTGATTTTACATTCCTTTTTAGCAATGTACTTGCAAATGTTGCAGTGGTGAATGTGCATTTCAAAATAGTAAAAGTTATTTGGGAGTATGAAATATCCAATTTCTTAATTTAAGAGGCCCTTTGGAAGAAAAGTTTGGATACCATTGTTGTAATTTTGAATATAAATCTGTGTTGTTTTAAGAATTAAATAAAATAGAACTTTTTTTTTCCAAATTAAGTGTATTTCTAACAATCATTACAAAATACTATAGATGTTGATAGGCCTAAAGTTAATATTCCATCATCGGATCTGTTGCCCCTGGTGAAAGTTGGTGGGCAATATTTGCTTCCAAGTTCAGTATCGGAGCCAATATCCTTTGGTAATTAATCTTCGCGTCGCGTGCTTATTCTAGACAAATGTTTGTGGTGTTGTTGAATTTGATTGATTGATTACTGTTGCCGACATTTCGTTCAATCATATAGACTGGTAGAAATCAGTGAAGAAGAAAGTAGATTGGAGGGACAGTGATATATATGTTTTATCGGTGGATTGCAGGTCTCGATGCTTCTACAAGAGTTTGGTCTTACGTAATGGAAGACTTACTGGTCTGCAAAGAGGCGAGACACAGTCCAGTAATGACTTCATCGATTCGTATAATTGGAAGGGATTACACTATTCTTGTTGTGTGGTTGCTACAACAGCGCCAGCCTTGAAATCGTGTCTGCAGAGAGCTCCTGGATTAAGTGATTATCCTGCGTCCATCTGTGAACAATGCAGTCACTTATTGCAATAGACTCTCTCTATTTCCACAACAGACTCGAATGCCAGGTGACATTGATAACGCAGTGGAAGATTCTATTCACTTCCTTAGATTGCTTTTGGTGTCAGAGAAACTTAGTTTACTCACAAGAAAGATAGAAAGTACGCCAAAATTAAACTGTTTATTTTTGGAGATGATTATTTGTCTGTCCTTACTAACTTTACAATAGAATTGAAATAGTTTGAATTGCATTCTTGTCTTAATGCTACTGACTTCTAAGGGTAATTGGTTTCCGTTTCCATGGTGATCTTTTTTTTAATTGAGAAGATAATCTGATGTTCAGAATGTGCCCATCTTAAGGATTGTGATAAACGAATAAAAACAGATAAGCTTAGAGGTTATTGCGAAAGGATCATAACTACTATTATAAAAGCAAAAATCTGTAAGTTTGTTTGTCATTTAATCACTCCTCAATGGCGCAAAGGATCTCAATGAAATTTTGCATTCAGATAGTTTAGGACACGTTTCAAGCCATCGATCAAGTAGTTCCCGTGGGATGAATGAAAAACTTCCCAAAACTGGCGACAGATGGCGCTAGCGCCGTTTTAAATCACGCCACAGATCTGAATCAATGTACGATACGGTTAATTACTACTTTGGATTTCAATATTGTTCTGCATGTATTATTTAAATTTAAACTTTAATTTGCTTTAAGTTCTGAGTTTCGGTTTTATTTGATGTAATTGGGTTTTCGAACAACAAACGCAAAGCTTCCGGAGCGAAGCAACGACAGCCGGCTAGTTATAAGAAAACTTAAAACCAGGAATTGTGTGAAAAGAAATTTTAACACTATTCTGTAGATTCTTGGAAGTTTATTTATTTATTTATTTTTGGAATATTTACATTATCTCTAGTTTCCTTTACCAAAGAGAGTAATATAAGAACAAGACCATGACTTTTAATCAAGCCTGGGTGTCTTAAGTAATAATAATTATTCAAAATATGAATTAAAAAGAAACTTAGTATCTTAATTTACAGTTATTATATGAGTAGATCCAAGAAATAAAAAAAAAAATACAATATTACATAATATCGAGTTATTTTTACATTCATTCACGAAACGTTTACAGTTATTCAGGTTTTCAACAAGAAATGTCTCTTGAGATACCTGGAGTAATTATTCAATTACTAATTGTAACGCCTGTTTTCTATTCATTAGTGATCTAAACTGTATTTCATCCTTATTTCAGCACAGCTAAATTGTCTACATATCGATTTTAGACAAATCTGGATAGAATTACTTCAGAGCCACATTGATGAACGAAATTGATTTGAAGGTATTTCTTAAAGATAGCGTTTCGTGGGGAAAGATTCTAAAAAGGCATCTTATTTTATTTATTTACAGTAAAACCCCGTTATTACGCTCGTCAAGGGACCATGATCTACAAGCGTAATAAGCGGGATAGCGCTATAAACGGGGAAATGATTTATGAGATGGGGAAACATTTAGACACCATTTTACAGGAAAGATACTTGATTCTGAAATAGATATAGCGCAAATGTGACCTTATTTCCTATTAAAAAAATCTTTGATTATGGTTTGCCATGTGTGTATGCTACTGATATAAATTATGACATTTTCAATGCGGTTCAAGAAACTATTAACATCAATTGATTCTCCACTAGGAGCAATACAAATATATTTTCGGAGCAGATTTAGTGCACTGCCCGCTATTTCACGCGCCTTTTCTTGAATGATTGGGCCACTTAATGGCACTGATGAATCACGGGACTGATGAATCCATTCAATTATAATTTCCTCGGCATCTTCATATTTTCCACACTTTACTTTTTTACGTTTGCAACCATCCTTCGCTGCATTAGTAATTCCATTCTTATTTTTTAATATTGTTCTCAGACTGGATGAGGGAATTCCTAGAGATTCTGCGAAATCCTTCTGACTTAGTGTAGAATTCTCGTCGTACTTACGGAGAATTTGCAATTTTTCACTTATAGAAAGGGATTTCCGCTTCGACATTTTGCACTAACTTACTGTATCACTGATCCACACTTCAAAGAGTACAAAGATTCCCTCCTACCAGGGAAAGAAAAGAATCTTTACAGTGTTACATTTCTTTTCGATACAAAATTTCCGATATAAAAAAGCGCTACAAGCGGGATTTGAAGCGTTATAAGAGGGTAAAAGTATACAGAGTTATATAGAAAATTCCAGGGACCGCATGAAAGGAGCGTAAAGAACGGGATAGTGCTATAAGCGGGAGCGTAATAACGGGGTTTTACTGTATGTAGTTTTTGATAACATAATTGTTTCGCAGTAAAGATATAATGTCGGAAAGGGTTCGTGATTTAAAAAATGAAAAGTTTGAAAACCACTGCTGTAAAGAATCAACGTCATCCTGAAATTAATTGCACGACGATATTTTTGTCAGAATAAGCTGGAAAGGCAATATCATGGCTGTTGCCAACTGAACGTCATTCTGAAAGCACACCATTGGCGCTTTTCCACGAGCGTTTGAAAAATTTAGATCCGTAGCATTCCTTCTCTTACAAATTAATTGCCTCCACTAATTCGGTACTTGAAACCAAACTTGTGACAAGTTGACGTTCTCTGATACTGATGTGGGTAACGGAAAACCATCAGAGCTACTGTAAGTTCGTTTCGTTCAAGAAATGTGCCCTGTGAGGAAATGCCTACAACTCATTTCTAGAAGTCCACGTGTTAGAAAATAAATCAAAATAAAACAATTACAATTTTAAAGTTTTCAAACAAAAATGATTTCCAATTTTTAGTTAGCATGGGTTTATAACGGGAAAACAAACCTCCTTTCCATTTTGGGAGTAATTAGGGCGTATTTGAAAATATCTGAAATCACTGCTACTGAGTCTGAGTCCTTTTTATCTCAAATGTTGTCTGATTACCAGTAGGAATGTATTAGTTTTACAGATTGGACTACATTTAACTCATTCATTAAAAGAAAAATATTTCTTCCCAAGTCAAAAAATCAGTAACTTACACTTGACATAAAATTAAAACCAAATTATTGTTTGAAAGAACAAAATGCTGAAAAAATGCCAATATGGTCAAATGTTACTAAATCCTAAAAAAGGCAATTATATGCATAACAAAACCCATAAAATTTTAATCAGAGTGAGCTAAAAAAAATATACTGAAATTAACTTTGTCATGATAACAAGGCAAAGAAAAAAAATACGACTTGATCAAAAACATCCTTGGCCTAAATCGTATTATTTTTATGATAATTCAGAAACTTAATATTATAATGTTAATATGCCAGAAATTGGATCAAAAGGACCAAAACTATCGACTTTCGATTTCCATAACGCTCCTTAGTTTTATAAATGAAGACAAATTACATTTGAAATGCTACAGTTTTGAAGACAAATTACATTTGAAATGCTACAGTTTTAATATTACTAATCATCCAGCTATTTGTGGAACTTAGCACGCGGATATTCGAAAATCATCTAATTATCGTAAATACCAGGTTGTTCAGTCGACTTTAAAACATTTGTTGCTATTCACTGAAGATAATTACATACGTTTCTAAGACAGCAATCTTGTCTATTCCTGATGTTTCTGTATCAGTGAATAGTGTAAAAGGTCAACGTGAAACTATTCGTAGATCTCTCTCTGTATATTTAAAATCACAGTTTTGTTTCTTTAAGTATGCTATGGATTCGAAGCTAGTTCGACTTATTAAAACGAAATTTGGCAAGATCATTAATTAGAACCTGAGTTTTCATTGAGTTTGGTTTCGGTTCGATCACATTTGCAGGATCTTCGCTCAAAAATTTGTAACGCGCTTTAGGAACAAGACTATCGAAAATATGATTTTTTTTTTTTTTATTTCTGTGTACGATAACCATCAGCGCTCGAATTCAATATAACTTATTCCCCAAGGTTAACGAGAATTGACTGAATTTGAAAATTTCATATACCAACTTATTCCATGGTGAATTTCAATAGCTACAGTTGCCTTTAAGTTTAAGTGTAAAATACCTTTTTTTATAATTCTGAAATATATTTTACAAAGCTCTGTTTCGTTAGAAAACTTCTTTTTGAAAGTTTACCCATTCCAGCAAGTAATGAAGGGAAGCAAAATGGCGAATGTCATGACCTCTGTCTTTAATTTGAAGAAACCCTTTACAGTCAGCGGGAATCTTCTTCTCTGCCTTTCCTGCTTGCAATGACGCTATTGGATCTATTAGCGTTCCTCCCCCATTTTCGCAATACTAATGCGCGATGATTGTTGTCTGTTGAAGATACACCGCTGTTTCTCTCGAGTCGTAGTAATCTGCTTGCCTCAAAGACGACAATAAGGTCGTTGGAAATCCTCTTCTAATAAAACGCCACTTGTCCAACCAAGACTTGAACCGAGACCGAAGTGCTGGTTGTGATTGGTCCTCTGTAGGTTGCGCGGAAATCAACCAGACTGTCCGACTGGGGCAATCGATACCTCCAAGGTGGACATTGCAAATCGGAGTTAGTTTTTTTGTTTTTCTTTTCCCTCTTCCGTTCTTCCTGAGCACTGAAAAACTTTTATTTCTTATCTTTCTGAAACTTTATTTTCTAAGAATTTTTTCTTTTATATCGATTAACTTCCATTAGCTACAGACATTGGCATCTACATTTCACTTCAGAAGATCGTTCATAGTACAGTTTGTGTTTTCTTAATAACTTTTGAACGTGTGGAGGAATCTTCTTGAAACATAGTATGCATATTCGAGGATTATCGTCGATCTGACTTTTATATTTGAAATCTTTTCCACATGGGCCCTTTTTTTTCTAGAAAAATCATAAAAATTCGAAAAATATTGGAATCTAAACAATGTTTATCAATCAGTATTAATCCCTTTAGTTAATCCATTTATTTTTTCCGTTTTTTACACGATTACAATTAATCCAATTTATTTAATTATTAATTTTTCCCCAGTAATTGGAAAATTTTGTATCATTGCATTTAGGAAATAAAAATAATTTGAAATAAGAAATGTAAAATGTTCTCTTTACTTTGTTTTCACGATTTTTTTTAAAGTAATAATAAAGAAATATTAAAGAGTGACATTTTAAGAAAGTAGGCTTTAACTTCTTTCGGGAACTTGTTAATATTTTAGTGAAACTGTAGAAGAATGTGGTAAAAAAAAAAAAAAAAAAATCAAATTTTTCTAGAGATTCCGAAGTATTTGTTTGGGAATTTGACCGCTAGATGGCGTAAGGGAAGTTTTGGGTATTAAGTTGGAAAGCTATCATTTTCTAGTTCTGGTCTATTTTTTTTTTTTTTTTTTTTTCGTGACCCTCTGATGGAATGGATTAGGAGAGAGCTTACGTTTGAAAAGAAAAGAATTCCACAGCTTTTCCTTAGAACTTTTTTTTCATTCGGCTGAAAGAACAGAAAAGGGTTGGGTTTTCTCACCTGATGCTAAAATAGATATCTAAATTGGTCGAAGATATTTTTCCGCGATTCTGCAGTTACAGATAACTGTTTATGTTTTTTTACAAGTATAATTATTATCGTACATGTGCAGTTTTATTTGTTTTCGTGAGGGTGAAGTAATTCCTGTTGTACTATTATCAGACCAACGATCCAATATATTGTAATGCAAGGTTCAATCTCCGCTCTAGACTATTCTTCTATGGACGCGTCCTAGGAAGGTAAAGGCAGGAGAGCGTTACACAACCATCGAATTTCCACTTACCATTATTGCCCACTGTAACCTTTGTCGCTCCCATGATCCACTGGAAGCTGGAAAGATATTATCCATTTTTTTTTTCACCAATCTTATTTATGGTCAGATAAGAAACATTTTACAAAAGTTGATTTGATCAACTTTTGCAAGTCGGTCGCCTAAGGTGTAAAACCGTAAAGATATGCAGTGATCTCAATATGTAACTCCCCATTGCTTCTTCGGGGCCAACCTAAATGTGGTATTCGGGGAAGCATTGCTTTAGAACAGTTAAGTAAACGGGAAGAGTAAAACGAGGAAGCTACATCCACATTTCCCACAATGTATTGCGGGTCTACTAATAACTTTCACTTTTGACAGGATGGAGCACCACTTGTTTACAGTCCCTA
>JAFIDM010093125.1:48243-65041 GCA_023159025.1 Thereuonema tuberculata
TATATATATATATATATATATATATATATATATATATATATATATATACAGACACACAACTACTTCTGAATTAGGTATACATGATATATATATATTTATATATTTTATTCATTATGTAATTTAGAAATTACATTAAAGTTTTTTTTTAAGATTAATTATTTTATTTTTAATTCTGTATATGAATTGCTACAGAAATTTTTTATATGTTTTACAATGCGCCACGAACCAAAAACGCTTGAGAACCACTGTTTTAAACAAATAACAAAATTAAATCTCGAATTCTTTGAGAAACTTAGAATAAAGGCGCCTAAATCTACCTCCACTGCGGTGGTCCTGCAAGAACGCAGTTCAAATCCTGAGTGAGGCATGTATCTTTCTTTCTTTCTCGCTCTTCGTCCGAAGACTTGAAACAAAACGGAGGCTTCTCTGGTTTTCTCATGAATATTGATCATCTGTCCGATTGCCCTGTGGAAGTCACCGGAAAACTATAATAATATCCTCCCTAATTCGTCCTTGTTGAAGACGGGTGACGGTGGCTTACAGGCATTGAGACCAAAGACATCAAAATAGTATACCGTATAAAAAGAAATGAAATTTCTTTTTATACGGTATACTATTTGAAATGAAATTTAAATATGCCAAAGGATTAAATCGTTCAGCAGATAAAGAGACACGAACACAATTGAAGCCTCTCTCTATTGGATAGCAAAGTCAGATTCGACAAAATGATGTCCAGGGAACTCATTTAATAAAAATTACAGTAGAATCTATCTGGCCATTGCTGGACAGGACCATAGGCCGGACAAACGAAGGACCGCTTAAACCACATTCAAAACACTATTTCAGGGCTATAAATTCAATAAAAATATTTATTTATGTGTTTGGTAATCTTTTCCATTATAAATTAAAAGAACATTAAATGTCGTACAGTAAAAAGAAAATATGTACACATAAAGTAGACAAATAAATAAAGAATGGGAGACAAGAAAATAAAAAAGAAATATTTACAGTATATAATATGATTCACCCTCTGCACAAACCGAGATCAGTTATAGCGGCGCGGAGAAGGTTAAAACGAACAGGCTGTCTATATTGTAATTCTAATGTTTAGTATCTAAAAGACATAATGAAGTTATTTCAATCATTAATGTTGAAGTTATTTCAACAATGGTAATATTACCTTCATTCCAGAGAAAGCTTACAAATAGTATCAAGTCTGAACAAAAGTTTGTTGAATGTTCAGTAATCAACCAATATTTATTTCAAAGTTTATTTAAATAGGCCTAAATCGCTTTAGAATACTGTGGTTTCATTATTTATTTTGGAAGTTTATGTTGTCGTTTGTTTATTCACAAATTGAGTGTAAATTACACATTAATAATGTGTAAATAAAAACAAATAAAGGGGCTCCCAGTCTTTTTAAATTCGCGAAGCCATTCCTTTTATATTATTTAGATATGTTAAGAAGAGTTTGACAAGCTGTGAAGATTCGAACATCCATCCAGATCTTTTAGTGAACGAATAGAATTTTGGTTTTTCAAAAAATCGAAATTAACGAATTTTTAAAATATCTGAATTACAGGATTCCTCCTGTTTCTCAATAATGAATTAATAGCTTCTATAATTGTAAATCCACTAGTTTCTTCTGGGAAACTTGAATGGTATTAATTAAAGTCCGCCAAACCAAAGAACGACCGTGGCCACCAGATGTCGCAATGGTAGAATTTGAATCGATTGTATATGTCAGTGTTTATGGCGGGAAAGTTTATGGCTTCTGATTGGCGACTCTCATGCGAGGCAAACCTTTGTCAATAGTTTCTCTTAAGTCCTGGAATGACTAAGAGATCATAGGTGCATTTCAAGGTCACAGTCGTTGTTTCGTTTGGCCGATAGTAGTACCGTAACAATTAAAAATAAACATTCTTGTAAGGTATGTACTCAGCTGCTCATCGTGTAGTAGAAGACATGTGGGAGAGGATCAAGTTGGACCTTAAATAAATTTTAAACAAACAATTTAACAATTTCAAGCGAGGACTTTCGAGGATCGTCGTAAAGAGATGGGAGGTGCGGTGACCAAAAATAAATGAGTGTGCGTTTTAAGTTGCAGTGTGTATAAGTTACGTATCAAATTTCGTGGACATTCCTCCAGTCGTTGCAGCGTGATGTCGCACAAACAGAGGAATAAAATCTTCAAATAGTAAGACTTTACTTGTCTATTAGTATTACTACCTTTTGTAATTTTCTTTCAGAAAACGACCTTTAATTACAAACCGAATTACTTTTTATTCAGAAACTTCAGGTTCAAATAATGGGTCTTTCTTCTAATTACTCCCAAATACATGCAGAAGTTGTGAAACGTAGCCTAAGTTCGAAAGAATCTGGCAAATACTCTTGCAAATGAGACTAATCACACCCTGGAGTTTGATAATCCTATCATTTTTTTTGGACATGCCAGCAATCCCTTCATTAGAAAATTTTCTTCGATTGTACTTAATAATTAAAAAAAAAATTATAACAATATGTTCCATTGTAATATAGTTATCCTGCCTTAAGTTCCTTACAAATTTTTGGCTGGTCCAGTCAACTGATAAATAATGTTATTAGAATTATGCTATCTTGCAAGATCATTGCCTGACTTCCCAATGTCGTTTGTTTATCTGAAAAAACAAAACAAAAAAACAAACAAACCGGATGTTGATGCCGGATGTTGTACCTCACCTATAATCACTCCTCCGTTCATTTTGAGGATACCAATAATTACGATTGGTAAATGCTTTGATTGGTTAACATCGAGCTTCAGTGCATCGATTCCTTTCTTATATGTATTTAAATTGGAGAGATTACTGTATGTTTTTATCACTTGAGAAAGACAGACGGCATGCTGTCGAAATTAATAGCGTAAAAGTTGTCTTTTATTAAATGTAATTTTAACGTATGTATGTGTTTTTAGTTTTTATTTACTCATCTGTTCTGGAACTTTCGAGAGAGGCTGTTTTGGAAATTTTACTTAAATTAATGTAGAATATTAATATAGAACATTGAGATACAAGGATGTTTCATCGTCTTGCCGAGCTATGTTTTTAAAAGCCAGATTGTGAGATAACGTCTCCTGATAAAAACATCTTAACAGCATTGGGAACCACGGGCATTCATTTCCACAATCTTCAAAGACTATGGAAGCAATCGTGTTCTCTCTTTATCCCATAGAAATTGGAAGTGCCTTTCATGGTTGTCACGCAAAGCTAGGCACGTTTCGCCGCTTTCTAAAACTCCTTCAGCAAAAGAGCGGTTTTCCGATGCCTTCTGTATCCTTCTTCTGCACGTGTAAAATGCCTAGCAAGCCACTGAACATATCTTTCAAAAGTTGAGGTGATCTGTCAACAAGCCTTTCGACGAAACATACATCGTAGTACAGCGATTCTCACATACTTTTGTCCCCATCTTTTTTTTTTTTTTTTAGTAATGCAGACAAATTAACAAATATTCTGACGTCAGTTTTTAGAATCGCCAGAAAAATCGCACTCGTTTAAACCATATATACATCACATGTTTATCTTTATCCAAACCATTGTTCTTCCGTACTGTTTAATCCTCCTGCATCAATAAAATTTCAACTCCTTCCAATTGCTCACAATGATTCCACGGTTTTCGTCGTTTCCATTTCATTCATAGCAATGACACATCAGTTCAAATTGACATCAAAGTTCATCTGACGACGCTTTTCATTTCCGTGCTATGATTTAAGGTCGACATTTATCAGACTCATCCTTGCACATTGAAAACAGAACAGATTAACTACAAGCTTCAATTCTGTTACACAAACACAAAATTACAACATCTTCAAATCTAAATTGTAACAGAAATAACTAATCTGAAAAAAAAAAAAATAGCAATTATATATAATTCATAAAGCTGACATTTAAGTATTGTTCATCTTTAAAATCAAGTATTCATTTCTGCCAAACTGCGACCATAAACAAAGGACATTTTGGAAACACAATTAACTACGATTAATGCAATTCAGTTTAAATACCTGTAGGCTGTTGTTACGAGGCTAAGAATGACTGCTGATATATGCTTTCATTACGTTGCATTACTTTATCAATGAATTTTAACTGTTACTACAAATTATTATGCCAGCCTAACAGAAAAAAAGTAAACATCAATATTACGCTTAACAATTTAACAACGGCCAGAATTTATGTTACGAACGAAATTTGTGTATAACGGTTCGTCTTAGATTTCATTGTTAGGTGTACAACAATGATATTTCACACGTACACTTTCTTTCTATTAGGCTGCTCTAACAACTGTGAATTGTGGTAATTAAAATTACGGTGCTGTTACAGAAGAATAGCATATGTCAACGCCATCTTCTAAGTCTATAGAAATACGAAATGAACTGTCCTAACACTAAAGGTTGCTTGATATCATGCGACCTATTTCCAAAATCTTATGCATTTCTGAACAAATCTTTTCCTTCCAGGAAAATAACACAAGTAGACAATAACGACGAAAACGAATTTCTGCTGGAAAATTACTGTGATTCTGTAAACATTAATTCACTCCATTTGTAGGATAACGACTTTTTAAATTCTTCATACAGAGGGATCGCCATTTTTATCCAAATATTTCCCAGGAAATTGAGATTCATTTAAAATAAGTCTGCAATGACTTTAGAACCGCTGGATGAGTCTTCTTGAAACATAGTATGGTATTTATTTCCTAGGGCCCCTCCAACTTTTAGATTTGAAATCGTTTCCAAGTACAGTAAAACCCGCTAATCCGGCATCCGATAATCCGGCACATTCAATAATCCGGCATCGGTCTAAGGTTTTTTTTTACACTAAATAATCCTTCCGGGAGCGGAATGTATGTACTTAACTTAATATATAATGTCTTAGTGCTGTACTATATTACTTAATATACGAAATAAAGTAACTATACTGTACTGTATGTACTGTATTAAAATATATTTTGTTGTTTTGTTTTTAACATTTTCCATCACTACTGAAATCAGAGAAATCACAATAGAACACGGAAAAATGGCTTGATACCTATTAATAGCCCTTTTGACTCTCTATTTTAGCGGTATTTCCGCTATCCTCGCAATAACGGCTATTTTTAGACGGCGCTCAGTAATCCGGCATTTTCGGTAATTCGGCATTGCCAAAGTCCCGAACGTGCCGGATTAGCGGGGTTCTACTGTAGTTCCTTATCGAGAAATTAGCATGGGAAGGACACACAAATTCCCCTGAGTAAAATTATTGTAACCTGAACAATGGAATTTTATCTATGTCTTAAGTAGAGGATATTAATTATTTTATCAAATCCGTGGCTTGGTATGATTAGAAGTAATTTGAAACCCACAACTTCAGTCAGTAACTCAGATTTAATTAATATTTTTCAGGAAAAAGAAAATGTGAACTGCATTCAGCTGCAAATTTTAAGAACATGATACTAGAAAGGTACTAGATGTGAATGAAAGTAGAATATAAGTTCTCTCAGGAGTTTCTTGTGTTGTTGAGGCTTTACTTTATTTTAACGGATCTGTTCTGTGGAATTCACTAATTAGAAGATCAAATTTTTCCTCTTTGGATTTGATAAAAAAACACACCCTTCAATTCATCCATTGGCGAAATTGGAGACGAAAGGCACTAATTTCCTGCCGATTCACCGGGGTTTAATTAAAAAGGAACAACACTGACAACAAACAATCGGAAAAATACGGAATTCAAAAGTTCTTTATGAAAAGACAACGTTGCGTCTTTCTTTTCGAGCGCTGAAAACAATTTCCAAACGAAAACCCACATCGTGTCTAAGAGGATCATCGCGCGCCGCCAATCGGATGCGTCGCGTCGTTGGGCGAGCGCTGATCGCCACGGCTCCGGTGACGATGCACAGCCAAAAGCAATCTGTCTGTGTATTGACTCTGACAGAGGCATTTATTAATTTACGGGGGTTGAATCTACAGGAGCCATTATCGCCATTGGATGACAATAGCAAACCGCTTACTCAACTCCCCCCCGCTTGGTAATTAATTTATCCGAAAGTGTAGTCGACAAATAAAACTGGCTGTCTCCTCATTGCCATGTCGGTTCCAGGAACAGATCCACACCATATTGGGATTTTTAACAGGGCTTCCAAAACCCTAATGGATCGCATTTTCACAAATACCACGTGCTATAACGAGATACTAATATTTTGAAATTCAGCATTTGGTTCGGTTGTAATAATAATTCTAAGATTTATTATTCAAATCATCACATTATTCAAACATCTAACGCGTAACAATTATATAAACGAAAAGCCTAAATTTGTTTTCCCATACACTAAAACTCGTTTATCTAAAAATCGGATGGTTTATATCCACATTGGTTTATCCGAAACGATTTTTAGCTTATTTAAAAATATAGAGAAATATTTTTCCGCGGATGTAATCAATTTTGGCAAAACTGCGAACGGCGGTCCCAAATTACGAAAACGTTTTTAATGACAGATAACAGTATGACTGTGATGGATAACACATAGCCAGAGTTATTACACATCAAATGACATAGTTTTCGCTCAACATATTTAAGTTTTGTCCGAAGTGTCCGTAAATATCTCGCGGTGAGCAGTCAAAGACTTCGTAAGCATTCCGCTGTAAAACTGCATGACTTTTTTCTCTTGATACTTAAAAATAATATTAATAAAAAGTAAAGAATAAAGATAAAAATTAGCAAATAAAAAAAGAAAGAAATGAAAACCCTAAATATTTTTCTTTTATATATACAAAACAGTATGTTTTCTGTTAGATAAATGGATAAATAAATGTAATAACTCTGGCTATGTGTTATCTTTCAGTTATACTGATATCTGTCATTGAAAAGGTTTTCATAATTTGGGACCGCCGCGCCGTTCGGAGTTTTGCCTCAATTTTTAATACCACACAAAGCGTTATATAACTTAAACTGTGAATCTATTAAAAACACTATCCAGTACAGAGTATCAACATTCAAAAGGGTTCAAAAATTGTTATAGCAGTACCGTAAAATCTATAATTTACAGTTGGGGTGCCGTGTTACAGTTTATTGTGTCGTATTCACTATATTTTTGTTTTAATGTACAGTACATGCTTAAGACAATATATTTCGGATTATCCGAAAATGGCACCTCCCATCAAATTCGGATAAACGAGCTTTTAGTGTAGGACAATATCTAAATAAATACAAACAATACAAATTTTCCATTTTTTTTTTTTTTTAGGAAAACATGAAAATAGGCATTATTTACTTAAATTGTCTAGAACCGATTTTAATCAAATCCAACAACGCGCGAATTAATGAATTATTTGAAAGGATTAATATCCACTATTTGATATTCCTGTAGAGATCCATTGTTTAGGATCTAATGCATTTTTATTATTTGCATTTCAGTCGAATTTTTATAGCCTCTCACGCTAATTTCTAGCCAAGGACCTTGATAAAGAAGTAGACAGTTTCTGCTCCTTAAAAAATATGTATTCCAAGTTTCAAGAAGATCCGTCCAATAGTTCAAAAGTTATTAAGATTAAATAAGAATAGCAATTGTTTGTTAACCTATTACTTACAATAAGGTAATAAATGAATTAAGTGAAAATAGAACTGATAGCGAGGTTTCATCAATTCACAAGCTATGATTTTGATTGTTAGATTACTTTTTCAATTTTGAACTCTTATAAAAAAAAAAAAAAAAAAAAAAAAAAAAAACCTACACAATTTCACATTCATAAAAAAAATATCATTAATATCTTTGTTACTTTCGTTGGAATCTATCAATATGGAACCTCCAAATCTAAAATATTTCTGCCGCGCATCCACCACGATAAGTGTATTTCCCAAAGCTGAAAAACGTTTAAGACTGCGTTGACAACTTTGAAGTCATGCTCGACTTCTAAGCCCCGCCCTCTATAAACCCGTGAAGGGATGTCGACTTTTTTGTTACTTATTTATAATGAAACCAATATTGAGCCTTTCTTCAGATAGTGTTGAATGCAATAATGTATTTATCCTTTGGAATATACACTAAAAAAAAGTAACAATAAATTCACATAAAAAAATTAATTTCTGTGTTACTTTAAAAAAAAATAAATAAGATTACTAAGTGGATTGACATCCTTTGTTTCAGACACATAAAAAAAAAAAAAATCGTTGTTTAGGCAGTCAATAGGCAGTCATTTTCTTTGGGAATTTCTGTAGCCTCCTCATAGAAATTTTTTGAAGAGGATCCACACAGAAATGAAAATAGAAAAGCTCCTTAAAAGTTCTTGCAAAGTCTCATGAAGATTTATATAGCGGTTCAACAGCTATAAGGGGGCTAATTTGATAAGTCACAATTGCTTAGGTTGAAAAAAAAGATTACCTTATTCAATTTGAGTAAGAAAGAAGAATTACCATAAAAGGAAAAACAAACAACAACAACTTAGTAGATCCTGGAACTCATTGCTGCAGAAAACAAAATGGCGGCGTCATAAGAACAGGTAAAACCTTTGTAACCAAGGTACAAGTGTAATTTAGAACGTTTTCTATTAGTTTAAGAGTCAGGGTGATGGTATTTCTGAAATACTAGGAAGATCGGCTATTGCTACAAATATGTCCCGTTTGACTGTGAAGAGAATTGCCAACGAGCAAAAACGGACGGGAGTCGAAATTCGTTTTTCCCTCCCGGGCATTTCCTTTGTTACTGGTCCGAAGCCACTGGTGAATATGGATGATATTTTTTTAAAAAAAAACGTGAATAACCGGAATATAAAAACAATACTAACAGTATTTAGATAGGCTGAAGATGCAAAGATGCAAAACCCGAACAATCTTGTTCTCTTCTATTTTGCAGAAAAATAGAAATTGTTTACGAGGCTTTACAAAAGATGTCAATGAGAATACATGGAAGTAGTAATCCATAACCCGTGGTTTTCTTCTTTTTCAAAGGTCGTGTAATAAACTTTCTTGAAAGTTAGGTCTTTACAAAGTTAAATCAAATCAAATAAGAAGAATTACCTACCGTTACTAAATATTATAAGTTTAGATATCTGAGAAAGGGGATAGTACTTTTTTAGCCTTTTTTCATTAGATACGAGAGAAAAGCCGAATTTACTCAGTCGCTTTAATAAAATAATATCATAAGTAGACTTTCAGTTCTCTTAGGAACCTCCTTGTTATGTTTTCTCGGCCCTAGATATGACCCGTGTAGACATTTTGAAATAGGAAAACTGCGACTGACAGTCAGAAATGCGAAATCGATGAAGAACAACACCACAGATAGATGAGGGACCATCTGATGCCGCTGACCACTAGATCACGTGACCCCCCATGACAAAATAGTTCCACAATCTCTTTTTCGATATTTTCAGGACCATAAATTTTCATCTATACAATTGTGTCTGGAACAGTTCTTGACAGCGTTCATCTCTTTCTCTTCATTTTATTTTTCATTTAAAAAAAAAAGAAATAAAAAATGAAAAATCTTTTTGTAAATGGTAGAATTTCAGACAGTCTGCAATCAAATATTGTCTGTATTACTGACAAGTAAAAGCCAACATGCACATAGACTTCGTGCTTACTTCATAATTTCTGTTATTTTATTGTTTAATTTGTTCGTTTCTATTAAAAGACTAACAATAATGTCACGTGATAAAGTAACGAGAGAGACTGGCAACTGGCGAAATCTAACTGGCTATTACTAATATGAAGAATTTAAAATAGTATTTGCAAAGATTGTGATTGGTTAATCAATAGTCACATGGTTTGATAGTGATTGGATAATTCAAATAAAAAAAAGATAACAGTGATCAAAAGAAAACTTAAACATTAAAATTTGATTGGAAAAGATTAACCAATAAATTTAGCAATTGATCAATAAGAAAATAAAAGTATTTTGTAATAAAATAATAATTCATTACGATATTCTTGAAGGAGGTGGCCATGTTTCTTTCAAAACATAATTATTCAACTTAAAATTATTATTCATAAATTTTGAATTTCTAAATTTTAATCGTAGGTTCACAAAATAAAAGCATGTTCATCAACATTCTTTTTCAACGAAAGATATTTGTTAATTTAACAAAAATATTGGAAATACTTTATCGATTTATGATAAATATACTGTACACGTCGACTTTACTACGTTTCATTAAATTGCCAGTAATAATAATAATAAAGACTTTGTATTTAGCAGCTACATCCTTATACTGCTGTTTCGCATTATTAGAGCGCATCAGCAATAACTAGTCGTCTCTAAAAAAAACCTGAAGCTTCCAGCAAACGCGAAACAGCTGTATCGGGATATTACTTGAGAACACAAGGTCTACATTTATTACTATATAAAAAATAATGTGTTTTTTTATTATTATTATTATTATTATTTATTTATTTATTTTATGAGCCTAACCGTTTATATAAGCAACGTAAATGCTGATACACAAATTCAATATCTTATTTTCAAACTAATTTTTTTTTCTGTTTTACTTAGCTTTCATAAATAACGATCCTTTCAAATTTTAAAGAAACTAATGTCAGGGATTTCGGGATCAGTTTGAGGAAAGGGAGTGATGGAGACGAAAATACACAAGCATGTATTTTAAGTTGGTCCATAAATAAGATACATACCAAATTTAATGAAAATCCGTCTAGCTGTTTTAACGTGATGCTCGAACAAACCACGTTGTTCGAGTGTAATAATCAGATTCGCATGATTCAGTACTTCTTAAAAAAAAAAAAATCCCGAAATTCAAAAATGAAAATTTTTGTTATTGCACCTGCTTCAGTAACCACTTTTCAAGTCTTCAACTTTCATAAACTTTCTCAATAACTTTAAGCAAACGCCATAAACCATTTAGGAATATCTTTCACATTCCCCAAACACACTGAGCAAATGTTAAACGAGTCCTTTAATAAGTCTGGTATCATAATTAAACATAGATATCTTTTCTATCCTGTGACGTAATTGTGGCAATTAATAATTTCACATTCATAAACAATTCCTAGTTTCATTTTCGATTATACCCGTGTCGGGGCGTTAATTTATATTCCATGGTCATTTAAACAATTTGGCATTATTCATTTCAGCGAGAAAATGTAGGAGATGCAGGAACTGTCAAGTGTCATGTCACGGGTAAAGGATTAATAGAGAACTATGGGAGTTGGGAAAAGAAAACTCAGTTTTAAATTTCGAACTAAAATTAACTAATTGAAAACTTTAAACGTGGTTTCCTTTAGCTAGAAATAGCTTGTAATTTATTTCCATAAAAAAAAAAAAAAAAAAAAAAAACTTTTTAAAATTGCAAAATCTCTTGCTTCTGTGCAAAAAATTTTATCGCCAAAAGCGGACATTTTCCCGGCAGCAACCCATATAAAAAAAAATTCCCAACATAAGTTACATTATATCTTAACCCTGAATACGCCTGTCAAGTTTCAGGAAAATCTAGTCACTGGATACAACGTTGCTCATCCAGGTTGGAGGGAGGGAAGATAGACAGACATAGTGATTTTATCACCTGTCTTTCTTCAGAATATCATGATACTTCTGATATCGCTATCATCGGAATAGCTTGTCTTTCAAAATCTCGACTGCAGTTCATAAAGGAAGCAAGATTATAATCTATTTTTAATCTGTGCAAAGGTGTCCGTATGAGATTAATGTTCTTAGTAACTTTAGAACCGGTGAATGGGTCATCTTGAAACTTCACATGCATAATTAAGAACGAAAGACTATCTAAAATTTGTATCTGAAACTTTATTTCTGAATGGGTCCCTGCGCAGAAACTTGCTCTTGAAGTTGACAGAAATTCCCAGAGAAAAAAAATCTTCGGAACCGTAACAATGAATAAATTGTCAATTTGCCTCGTGCTGTGCACTAATTAAGTGGATTCAGACAATATAAGAAAGTGGAGAAGATTTAAGTCATTTTTTAAAAAAAACCATCGAATTAGTATTTGTACTTGATAGACGTAACTGATACGATATAACCTTTTCCTTCATATTAGTCTTTTTTTTAAAACTAATGTAACAAATTAATTAATTTTTATTTTTTAAAATAATATAACAAAACAGTTAGAAAAATTTCGTATCGGGTTTCCTTTATATTATTCTTTTTAAAAAAACTAATGTAACAAATTAATTCATTTTTATTTTTTAAAATAATATAATAAAACAGTTAGAAAAATTTTAAAATGCGGCTTTTTTTCAGTTTTTTTCAAGTGTTAAAGAAATAACTTTATAAACATTGTACGTAATGTATTATATTAATAATAAATTCTACATTTAATTTATTTATTTAGCAAATGTTATCAGATTTATTCATAGATGACAAGGTGATCAAAAATAATGATAAAGACTTATTTTTTGGCTTAAGTCTGCTATATATATATGCTAAGTCTAGTTTATCAACAACGTTGGATGCCAATTAGTTCACTATTTACCATTCCTTGGCGCAGCTTAGTCATAGATGCTTTTTGCGCCATTAAAATCCAATAACAACCAATCAAACATATCGAAAGTCCAAATTGCGATTTGACTAATTAATATATATGTCGTTTGTATCTTTAATTTATCTAATATAGAATACTAACTCATTAAAATCCATCCAATTAATTTCAATCTATTTTTACTGTCAGGAAAATCCTGTAACAATGCCTGTAAGAGCAGTCTTGGTACATCGTTCTCAACAAAGGACGCCCCCGTTCTCTTTGATTCTATTAAAAAAAATTAATAATGAACAATGGCTGCCGTAATTGGGTTTCGCTTGAAGTAGATGAAAAGATAAAGAGAAGTTTATTAGAAATGGGAGGATTTTGTGGTATTGATTTTTGTATTTTTTTTTTCCTAATAGCAAATGCGGGCACAATCAATAACATTGTCTTGTTTCACTGAAAATAACAAATTTGCTTTGTTCTGCTTCTTCATCTGCTATTTTCAAAAAAAAAATTAAAATAACAATAAAAAAAAAGCTCTCGTCTCTCAGGAATTAATTAGAATTGATCGAAACATTGGGATACAGGGCTTCTGCAACTGTTGTTCGCGCCCAATCAGTGATCTATTGTGAAAGGGTGCGTCCATTACTTCTGGATATTATTATGAGCATATTTATCATCCTAAGTTTTCAAGGAATCAAGCTTAAGCTTAGAGAAAATATAGAACAGTATCTTTATACTTTCCTGTGACGAAGAGGGTAATTCAGCAGTAACTGTGATGTCATGTTTTGCAGCTTCTCCTTTGATTGGTTTTCTTATCAAACATTATTTCATTGGTTATATATATCATCTTTTTTGAACCACGTATGTATTTAAGCGCCGGTTCATTTATTTGTAAATTAGTTGAGGAAGCTATATTTTATTTAGCGAAACCGGTTCTATTTTAATTGTAAATATATATTTTTAACAGTTAGTTTTGCGTGTCATTTTTATTCTATCATTTATAATCTGCACACGTAAAAATGTTTTAGTCTATATATCTTTATACTATCCACGTTAGAAACTGGTGACGAAATGTTACACAGCACTTTCAAACAATGAATTTAATCTGGAAACTTTTCACGACAAAAAGTTCTCATAATTTAGAGCAGCAAGTGCTACACTTTACTCGTCTGTTAGAACAGGCAGCTGCCAGTGAATCATTTCTTCGAGGGATGTTAGAAAATGAACGGCTGCAACATAACACAATGATGGAAGTCATCACGAACTACAGAATATTGATATAAAAGATAATTAGTCTTAAGAAAAAGAAAGAAAAAAACTCGTAAGTTCATCACGAGTGTGTGTGTCTTCTTTAATTAATTTTTGAATCACGGAAAGGTTCTTCGTGAAGGTTTGTTATTTCTGGCGCAGCATAGTCTCTGTCGCTCCTGCACCATTAGAAACGGATTCTTTCAAGATTACATTAGAAGATCATCTTTTTGGCCTTACTTCTTCTTTCGTCAATAAATCAACGCATTCCCTGTCTGTTAGCCTTAGATCACTTCATCCTGGCATGACCGCCGATACAACGTGTATTTTAAAACTTTTTTTTTTATGTATGTATTTGAAATTTCTTAAGAAGTCAATTCACAGTTCTGAAATGAATATAAAACCAAAGGATCACTCATTATTTGCAATCTGTCAAACCTTGCGTTATTAGAAAGTGCCATAATTTTGATTGGCGCGCAAAACAAATTTATTCAAGCTGTCAAATACAATTTTCATCTCATTGGCATACGACTGGGCTTACAGGAGAGTTGTTGTCGGCCAAGCATTCCTAGTGAAGTTGACGCCCGAACTCAATTACTTCATTACGTCTAGACCGCCATATCGAACCCTAAGCAAGGGGCGTGTGATCACCTTGAACGCGGAATGACCACATTGGATCGACGTTATCGTATTCGTTATCGAAACAGATCAGACTCCAATATTTATAAATTTTCGTTTTTAAATACCACTATTTTCCTGAGGAGTTTACCGAATATCTAAAACAGGAAGTAGCGTTCACAGGAAGTCGAATTTTTCCAAAAAATCTCCAGCCCATGGAAAGTCCAACGATGAATGTTGAACTCGCGGTGCTCCCTCTCTCTGTTTAAGCTATTTAAAAATACACTGTTTTACAAACACCCTGAACTCTAACATCTCTCCTAACGGGGTTGCTAAAACTATTCTAGTTCGCGAGTGCTAAACGATTTCTACGAAGTTCCAAGGACCAATTCTTTTTATTACTATTATTCTTTAAAAATGAAGGGCACGTAGCTACAAAGTTCGCTCTTCGGGAGATTTTTCTTAGATGGTAATGTTTTGTTTTGTCTCTTTTCACTCGAACGCAATTCCATCAGAATGGAAGAGGATGTTGTTTAAAAAGACAATAACTCATAATTTAAACAACATGTTTTGTTTTATCATTTCTTAATAAGAATCGTCTGATGTTTCTTGAAAGCATCTCAACTTACCGTTGACAAAGCGATCAATAAAAATCTACTCGGGCAACGAAGCTCATATTCGCCGATGAAAAATTAATGACGTCTCTTTGATCTTTTTTCTTTGTATTACGTCGAAGACATTTATAAATGAAGGGTTAAAAAAAAAGGAAAATTTTAAACAGAAAAAAAAAAAACCTGTGATCGGCCAATTGGTATCTTTTTCTCTGGTCAACAGTTTCTACAGAGAACGATTTAAACTTTGTATTTCTCAAATGTATTAAGAGAAATGTAGCTCTAACATCAACAAGTTGACATACACAAAGCGTAGTTAAAAAAGCACTGAAATCTACTTGCAAATTATTTCATATGGGAAATCAATTTTAAAACGAAAGTAGTGATATAGTAAAAATATTATTAACTTATATTCAACTTTATCATCACACGATCCATGTTAGATCTTACTTTAGACTAACTGTAGTCTCAGTCATACTTTTCCTGTATTTCTTCAGTCACAAGGGACTTCAATATCTTTTTTCGAAACTCTTATCATTCGCATAGCATGTACTTTCTGAAATTATAGTCGTAGTCTACAATTGGATCTATATAGATGTCCTTCAAATGTTCTGTTTTCTTCTTGTAAATTAAAGTTTATCCTTACACTTTATTTGGAGGATGAAAGTACTATCAATAATAATGTATTAGACTAAAAATCAAAAATCCGAATAGCAATCTTCTGTAATTGCAGGGGGAAAAAAAACGCAATAAATTCTCAATGCACTGAATAACAATATAAGACAGAGTGACATTCAGCATAGAGTATAGATAAAGTGAAACTGTAAATCAAATTTTTTGAATCACTAGACAAGCTTCATAGTCTAGCTAACTTCCACAGAAAGTTATATTACTAGATGGCCAACATGATTTCGCACTCAACAAATACATAAATGAAAACTGAAGTTTGTTGTTGCGGTGACATAACAGAAAGGTCTGCGTCAATATCATTTTGTAAACATATTATAGCCTATAGCGACGATCCACAGAAATCTGAACAGGGCATAACATAAATAGGAAATGGAGGATATAACAAACAAAGGATTTAATTAATACAGACTTAAGACACTGGAACAGGAATCAATAACAAGAAGCCAATTGAGTAAAAGTTACTGAAACAAACTTCATTAGCGAAGTAAATGCTATGTTCCACAGTTTTATCTCTGTAATGATTAACAGGATGCCCTTAGGACAAGCTTATGAATCTGTTTTCCTTGTAACCAGAATGATCGTAACAGCAGAAACAGATATCAATATAGACAGAAGAACAAGAAAGTGGTAACAGGTAACATGTTCTTTAAAATTGGTACAGAGTAGATAAATGTGTAAGTGTCGAGTTACAGATTGTTGGAGTAGCTCTTGTTACTCTGATTGCATTTATCTATGTTGATAAAATGGTAATTGGATACGAACTAAGACAATAATCCTGTCAGCGTTTCTTTTTTTTTTTTTAAAGAAACCACAAATTGCAGTACACCCATGTAAAAGGTTCAATTTCCGCTCGTGTATCAGGGATATTTGGAACAGATTAGTTCATAACAGGAACGAAAATCCAATATCAGTGAAGTTTTAAGACAAAGGATTTCCTGTTGGTTGAATGATCTCTGGTTTGGTCAGAAGCTTTGATAACAAAATCGGAAATCAACTCGATACAAAAGGTTAAAACATTAACAAGACGGCTTAAATTAAGGAACAATGAAAATAAATACTTGAAATTAAAAGGCCGACGCCCAGGATTTTAGCCTCAAACTTCGAGGATTAGAAATATTACATTACATTACACAATTTTAACAATACATTAATATTATACAGGGTGATTCAAAAGTCGCGCGACATACGACAACTCCGTTAT
>JAFIDM010093126.1:0-48465 GCA_023159025.1 Thereuonema tuberculata
ATTTACAATTGAAGATAATCTCGAGGATGACGAATTCGTATTGAGCTGTGCAATTATTATTACTTTACTTTTACTACGATTGTTATTCTAATCTATTTCTTTCGAAGATCAGTTCTTCATTTCTAGTCATATAAAAAATAAATAGGCCAATATATAAAAGTGGCTTTGCTTTATTGCTTAGGATAGAATGGTATGATGTATAGAAGATTACAATGGCCCAAAACGTAATGTCCTCAAATCTTTGGGCTGATCTACCTAATTCTGTATCAGTAAATATTTTTAATCATTTGAATTTGAAAGATAGAAGATGTATATGCTGTAAAACATGGCCGCAAATGATGAGTTCTTCTCTTCTGTGGCGGTCTATTGGGTTGTAAATTTTGTGAAGAAGAATTCAGACCATTTATACCCATTAAAGATGCCTGCAGCAGAGGACAAAAATGTTTGCCGGTTGTTACTCATTGTACAGTATGGCTGCATGAACTAAGAATACATTGGGATAGCAAAGATGAAAGCCTAGAACATTTAATAGCATTCTTAAAAGGTAATTACTTTCTTTATATATATATCGACTTTACAGTTTCTGTATCATGTAGAAATAATTCTTTGTTTGTTAGTTATTTCGAATGAAAAAAAAAATTTAACGTATGTTTTCTTAGAAGTCATTAATATAATATGCAGTTAATCACACTAACAAGTTTAAGAACAGAAAATTAAAAATAAAAATACAATACGTTAAAAGTCCATGAACAGTTTCGGGATTACAAGAACCCCGTCATCAATTAGAAATTAGAGGAAATTAGAGGAAGTAAAAATGGGTCCAGACGACGAAAAGATGGAAATTCCGAAATTTACTTATTGTAAGAGAATGTAACAGTCCGTTTTCGTTTAGGAGAGCCTTCAGCGCTTTTGCGCATGCGTCAGGTCTCCTTCGATTTCTTCCAAATAGGAGCGAGGAAGATGGGATGTTTTCTTTTTATAGTGTTAGTTTACTAGTAGCTGCGTTCTATTTGCGCTTTTCGGGAAAGAATTATGGAAAGAATAAATATTATTGCAAAAATGCTCCTCGTTATTTTTTTCTTAAAAGCGAAAATGTCCAAAAGAATTTCTTAGGAAAGTAACCATCTCAGCGAATCACCCCTCTGTGGAGTAAAATCGTCCCGAAGTTGTAGCTCTGCCATTCATAAACGGACTGTACGTGAAGTTTTTGTTTGTTTGTTTTTTTTGTTTGTTTTTTTAATAAAAACATCTCCTAGGAAAGATAATAAATGTACTTTAATCAAAGCTAATTGTAATTAAAATGTCATGAAGTTGGCTTTATCGATGTTAGTTGGCGAAATGGTTTTGAGATAATTTTGGTTATTTTGAAACATTGGAAAGTTAATCACAATTTTTGAGTATTGATTGGGAGGATCTTTTAAATCGTTTATCATCTCCAATTGATTTCATGAAGTCTTCGATTTATATAAAATAAAAAAAAATAAAAAAAAAGGTAAAGGTGTTCCACTACAAGCCATGAAGGTCCTTGTATGAGCAGAAGGTTTTTACGCTCCCAGCGATCCTTGACCAAAGGAACTAGTTGTGATCATTCCGTCCTCCGTCCGAATTTAATCCCTCAAGTAAGTATTAATTTGAAAGAGGCTGTGAAGCTTAGGATTCGTCTGGAGAAGTAAGAACAGTGGAAAAAAAAAATCCCCAACACCACCACCATCAGAATCGAACCCTGCTCTTCCACTTCGATTTCTATATCAACCATAATTAGGTTGGTCGATTTGTCGATGCTGTAGGAGACCAATTCTTTATCGCTTATCAGTTAGTTTGTCAAGAGGTCTGATAATTTATCCTCAGCTGCATAATTGGGTTCTTCTGTGGTTCCCAACTAAATAATCGACGCAAAGAACCTTCGCAACCGGCAAAGGATTGCTTGGATACAAAGTTATTTAAGCACTCATCAACAACAAAAATCAATCTGAATATAATTAATGTTGAATGTAATTAATTAGATTAATTTTTAACGATGCTAAATTGAGTTATGGCTAAGAGATAATTTACATCTGGGCGTAATTGGTTCATTGAAATTCCTTCTTACATTTCTTTATGCATGCCATTGAAATTTCTAACTTAGGATAGGCACTCGGTAAAGACAGTAGTTTGAATTTGTCACTGCGTACAAAATGCAAGCGACTTCCCAGATTCTATTTTCAGAGATCGATCTATCCTTCTAATGCTTCAAAGATTCTCTCTTATTTCTACTAATTATTTTTTTAAAGCTTTTCCAGTTATTAAATAGTTAGATATTACCAAAATATTATGAACGTCTTTTGATTATTTAAGGGAAAAAAATCAGTAAAAGTGTTGTGGTTGCTCGAAGGCCCATTATAATAATCTTATATCTTGGAGAAAAGAAACCTGAACTAGAGATCCAGTCAACTTTTCTGGAATAGCATCCTGTGGTATCTAAGAATAATTTACAATTGCGAGTTTTAAATAACAATCTTCAGAATGTTTAAACCAAGAGCAAATAGTAGTGTTTATATAAGGGGGAAAGGCCGGTAGTCCAGTGGTTTAGGCATTGGACTGCGGACTGAAGGAGTCAGGCTCATTCCCCTGCGATGGTCGGGGATTTTTCCACGGTTATTTCTCCTCCAGATAGACTCTAGGATTCACCCAGCCGTCTATCAAATGGGTACCGGGTTTCTTACTCAGGAGTTAAAGGTAGCTGACCATCTAGTCCGTTGATCGAGAATCGCTGGGAGCCTAAGCTTCTAGCCCCCCTGCATGGCCTTTGCGATACCATTTAACCTACATTTATACAGGTGTTCATTTTATCTGAAGACATTGAAATATCCCGAAAACTACAAATCGGATCAAAAAACTTTATAATTAAAATTTGTTCGTCTCGGAGGGAACATCCAATGAAACCAAACTCGACCCCCCACCCCCACCCTCTATGAGGTGAGGGGGTTGGGAAGAAAAACGTAAATAGGAACCCCCATTTATTATTACAAATTCGGATTCTCCAGAAAATTTCACATTGATTTGAATATCCGAAGCTGTTTGGAAAGAAATATCAGACAAACTTCCAAGTTTAGGAGTTTGTGTTGAACTTGGTACGTAAAATAAATAAATATGATTAAATTCAAGAAATGAAATTACTTAACAAAATTAGTATGAAAAGGTAGGAAATTATCCAGGGAAAGAAATAGAAATCCTGGCCACAAAAAACAACAATTCATGGCAAAAGAATAGGTAAACGTAATCAAGTTGCTTTTTTTAATACTACTAAGAACTACAGAGCATCAAAATGTTATTTGGCAAATTCTCTTTTGATTTTTAAAGTAATAGTTCTCAACCTACATTAGAAATAAAACGTTCTTTGACTTTGAAGACAAACATAAGCTTCTAAAACAGAGGATACGTGTAAAATCAGACCTAATACTACCTTGATACATTTCTGCTTTTATTTTTTTTATTCATCTTTACTTTTTTAATCTATATACTTATTTTTAAAACAAAAGTCATAATATTACTGTAGTATTGCATTGTTCTACTGATCTAACAATGTTGTATATCTTCTGTGGCTTTTGGATATTTCTCAATAACTCATTGACAGTTGCCTGAATTTTTTCATATAATTCCAGGCAATCAACAAATTTTGTGAATCATAATAAGAAAAAGATAAAAGTTATTTTTGTTCACTTTTTAATATAAAATATTCAGGAGATTAAAGCTTAATAAATAATAATAACCGAAGTTCTTATTATTAGCATCAGCAAGCAAAAAATAAGCAAGCAAAAAATAAAGAACTCAACAATCGGACTACAGCTTAAAAGTGTTACATAATAAAGGGTGTTGCAAAAAAATTATTTTTCTGTTTTTATCACGAATACGTCTTACTTGTTAGGCTCAAATAAAATAAACGTTTCCTTAGATAACACAGAGATACTTTTAGTACAAAACATCAACCAGGTAATGTAATGGCCATTTAGCTAAATGTATGGAGTAAAGCTTGTTAAGTTTTAGATGACGCAAAATAAAATTATGCAATTCTACAAAATATTAAGATCGTCGGACCTTTGTATTATTGTAATTTAATATCTCCTCTGATTGCGGACTTTTTAAACATTGAAAATAAAATTTCCCATTCACTAATAGTTCAAGTAGAAATGATCAATTGTTGTATCTTTATTTTTATCGTTTTTGAAATAAAAGAAATAAAGTTTACTTTAAGCATTACGAGTAATTTATACAAATATCCATTCAGCTTTCCTTAATTTATTATGTTCATTGTTTGCAGTAATGTATATTTATATTTATTCAACTATTTGTTATTTGAAAGATTTATCCGATTGGAGAATATTGGAGTTTGAGATCCTCTTTCCAAAATCTGTTCCACTCATTGGAATCCGTTCAATTTATGGTCAGATGAGGAGAAGTGTTGTTGAATATCTTTCAGTGACCAAATAAGTAAGTATAATATAAACTATTGGATTCTCTTAGTTTCATATTGAATTACTTATAAAAAATGTAAAATTTGTCACAGTTGCATAAGAATTTAGAAATTACCCCTTTTATTTCTTATTAGGAAATTCAGTTGAAAACTGTTAAAATCTAATAGCAGATACTTCTCTGTTGTTTTAGATTTGAAATGCAATATTGACTTGCCTTGCGCAATCAAATGTGATAAAAATTTTCCTAATAGTTCGTAGGCCCGTTCTTACTACAAGAACTGCAACTGCCTTTATATACGGCATACATTATTATAAAATCTTACAACAATATGCAAGATATACTAATCTCATCGTCAGTTTTAGAAGTGGTTTTTATGAGTGATGAATCTGGGGAATGAGTTGGATTTTAAGTGAATTACCTCACAGTTCCGTGCGATCCAAATGTGTCGAACTGATTATAAAGCAATCAATCAAATCAATTCGACTACCTCTATTGATGGCTGGTCCCCTTTTTTTAAAATGCTCCTGTCACAATCTCTCTGAAAAGTTTCAGCATAGATCTCAAGATAAGGAAATCTTATTACGTAATCTAAAACATATATTTTAAATTTACAGAAATTTATATAATTTTCGTAGAATTAAAAAAAAAAAATCAACTTTTTATGAAAAGAACACTACAAGAACAGAATATTTGTCAGCTGTTAAAGGAAGACAATACTTCAACACACTTGCTTGACAGCAAACCAAAATTTCACTGAAGATTAAAAAAAAAAAAAAAACACTAGAAACTTTTTTGCTCAGTTAAAAGTGAAAAACTTACGATAAAGTTAAAAATGATAGTGTTTCAGTTGCAAAAAAAGGATTCCTCTCAAAACACCTAAAGCAAAAATTGAAAACTTAAAAAAATTAATTATTTATGCGTAAAATCAAACTCTTTTATAAAACATTCACTAAACTAAATTCTATCCCGTTCAGAAATACTCAGACTCCATTCAAGGAAACCTTATTTACATAATCTAATGTATATATTTTAAACTTACAAAAATTTATATATTATATAGAAAAAACAATTTTCTATTTTATGTTCGTAAAATCATTAGTTTCGCCTGGTGTTGTCAACATAATTATAAATGTAATTTCGTTACTGCCGGGCAAATAATGTGAAACGAAGAAATAGCTAATAAAAAGTAGAAAATGCTCATTTTCAAAATGATTTTGCACGATCTTTTATTAGAAAAACGAACCCTCATCTGTCTAACTGCGAATCTTGAGATAACGTGGTACCCCAAATGTCCGGCAGCCATGGTGATTTGGTGCATAATGTTATCTCAAGTTGTCAGTTAGCCAGTTGAGGGTTAGTTTTTCAAGTAAAAGATCGTGCAAAATCATTTTCAAATAAGCATTCTACTTTTTACTAATTAACTGTTCGTTTCACATTATCTGCAAATTTCGCTTATAATTGAGGCGTTGACATGCGAAAGGTAGTAAGTTAAAAAAAAAAAAATCATTTTTCAGATTCTTCATTGAAAAGACATAGCGCCAATGGCTTAGAAATGTGTAGTAAGTCAAAATTTTGAGTGATAAAATTTTGAGCCCTACGAATGCCACTTAACTGTGTTAAATATACTTTATATGTGAGTTGGAATGGAGATGGGAGTAAAGTCAACAAACCGCCTTGTAACCACCTGTTACTCTGTGACCCACCGTTCATTACTGTGTTTACGTTTCCATTGGTTTGGATTCGTTAGTAGCGTTAATAGGTGTTGTTATTACAACAATATGCCTCCGAAACCTGTTCCATACAAACTGGTAAGTCGTATTTTTCCGTCTGTAAATAAATTACTTGATTTACATTCAGTGGTTAAGCCTAGTTTTGTTTCTTGTTATGGTCTTACTGTTTGTATATTTCCTTTCTGCAGCCTACGTTTAATGCAAATATGGCTGCCGTTGCTTTGAGGAGAATGAAGTACGCAGGTTGCACTCAGATTTTTGGAACCAAGATGGGATGAGTCAAGGTGATTTTCTTTTCGGTTTAATCGATATAGTTCCGATAAAGCAAAGGAGGCTACATAAAATCGACGATCCCGGTTTGAGCAGATGACAAATATCTGACTTACTGTTCACCTTCAAAAAATGGGCAAGTTCAAGTGTGTGCGAAGACATTCAAAGACATCTAGGCGTATCAACAAAGCGTGTTTACACTTCGATTGAAAAAAAAGAAAAGAAAGGAGAGCTTTGTTTCTCAGATCAGAGGGGTAAGAATCAGCGATCCCACTCCCATAAACTGAACACGACAGAAAACTCATAAAGTCTCATATTTCATCATTTCCTACAGAAGAAAGCCACTATTCAGGGCACAAATCTTCGAAACAGTATTTGAGTCCTGATCTTAATATCAACAGGATGCATCGCGCCTTTATGAAAGCCTACCCCGAATCGATCATCAACAAAGAATGTTATCGAAGAGTTTTTAGGAAATAGTTTTTCCCAAACTCTCCTTCCATCGCCCTCGAATTGACACATGTTGAATATGTGACCTTCTGAAAACTAAAACAAACTTTGCAGTGGGACAAGAACAACTCTATCTCATTTCTACAAAAGAGTTACATCTCAGGAAAGCTGAGAAAGCTACGAAACTTTTGAGCATTGATAATGCTCTTCACGGATGCCCTCAAGTGCCACATGCATCATCAGCATGGTGTTATTTACTCCTACACTCCAACATGTGTTACAGTCGTCAGCTGTCTAATTTTAACCTTTGCATTCACGTTGGAGATACTAGCAAGTGTTTCATGTGCTTGTGCCATAAGGGTATTGCAGGTCGCGGAGGAAATGAGGAGGCCTCTTGTCTTCTAAAGATGCTCACGTCCGATATAACTCAAAAGAGAACTTTGACTGTGTGGTGTAACATATGCTCCGGACAAAATAAAAATCGGATGGTTGTAATGGTTTTAATCTACGCAGTGGTAAATAATTTGGTTGATAATATCAATTTGAAATTTATAGTGTCGGGGCATTCATATATACCTTGTGACCGAGATTTCGACAAAATAGAGAAGAGGAAGAAAGTTTCAAACCCAATGATTCCTGACGAAATAGCTGAAATAATTAGAGAAGCAAAGAATGTACAACCATTCAATGTTGTAAAGATGACAGAGGAAGATTTCCATGATTTCAACTCTGTATGCGATACATTGTTGAATACATCACCAATAAAGATCAGCTCTGCTTCTTGGATTAGATTTCGAGGGATAAGCTGCCTATCATAGAAATAAAAAATTCGTTCAATGAAATGGAAACATGGAGAGAGCACAACATTCTGAAGAAGGGTGAATCTGTTAAGAACATCTCTGCAATAATTCATTCTCTACCATCACTTGGAAGAAGGCCCATCATTAGCGAGCCTAAAAAAAACGACCTCTTATCGATGTTGCAATTCATGGACTTTAAATATCATGCATTTTACCGTCACCTTTTACACCGTAATGATATTTCTTATACAAATGTACAGTAAAAACTTGCTTTAAATATATTTTGTAAAGCTAATATGGATGTTATGTAGCTATTTTGCAAATACAACTTCTTATTTAGTAGTGTCAAAACTACAACGCCTCAATTATCTTAATAGTACTAGGCGAAACTAATGATTTTACGAAAATAGAATAGGAAATTACCGAAGATAATATATTTTTTTTGTGGGCCCGATAGTCGAGTGGGTAAGGGCGCTTGGCTGCGTGTTGGAGGTGACGGGTTCGATTTCCGGCCTCGGAGGAGGACGGGAATTTTTCCACGCTTCTTTCTTCTCCAAACGGGCCTTAGGGTCTACCCAGCCCTCTATAGAATGGGTACCGGGTTTCTTTCCCGGGAGTTAAAGGCGGGCGAGCGACGGTCAGACCCCCTGTCCTCAACTTTGTCCCGTAGGTTCTGAACACTGGAGCCTACCCTCCAGTTGCATTGCGCGGTCCTCTGGGCCTGATCGCAACTTTAACTTTAACTTAATATATTTTTGTATTTATTTAGATTTTTAATTCTCAATTTTTTTTCAGAATCTCTGGAACTAGACTCACTTATTTCGAGCAAGGAAAGGATAGACTATATTCTGTTCAAGATTTGATTTTTTCCTGCTCCTATTTAACTATTCTGAAAGATGCAACAAAAGTCGTTGACTACTTGATCAATATGTTGATAATACACCACAGTTGTAAGAAATTATATATTTATCAACTGTAGTTTTTCTTTTTTTAAAAGTCAATGTTTAGTGCCAAGAAAGTTTTTCAAGAGAAATTTTTAAAGCTTGAGACAAGTGCGATAATTAATCATGTAATCCATGTTAACAATGTAATGTTGTAATTCAATTGTAAGCAGATCGTGGTTAAATGTTCTTCACAGTTCTTTAGATATCTCACAGCATGGAATAATTAATACATATGTCTTGTCAGCATTGGGACGAAAGCTCGAGTTTCACACACACACGAGAAAGAAGTCATGGGGCGCCATCTATTGGCGTCACATGACACTACAATACGGATCAAGGGAACACTCATCGTCGATTTCCAACGTAAACGGTACATGAAGAATCAACTCCCAAAGTACTAAAACTTTTTTCTATTTTTTTTTTTTTTAAACGGAAATTCATTAAACCAAATTCAACATTCCCAGGAGTATAGGATGAGTACAATACTAAGGTATCAGCGGGTTTTGTGTATTCAGTTTTCACCCTGGGTTAGAAAAAAGCGTTTCAACTGGTAGCAGAAAACAAAATATTATTTAATTAAGCTAAAATATAGGCTTCTACAGGCCTGTGACCCTTGAGGGTCGCGGGAGATAAGGCTTCCGGTATTTCCTGACTAAGTGGAGTAATTGGAAGCCGGGTTGTCATCCCTATGCCCGCCCTCTTTGAGACGGTAACCATTCTTCAAAAGGCTGGGTGGACTTTAGCATCCTTCTGTAAAGGATTCAGCGTGGAAAATTCTCGACCTGAATTTTCCACCAGGGATTGAACTCAGCTACTCCATCCTCAGTCAAGGGCTTTATCACTTTTAGGGTATTTATTGTAGAATTATATTTCAATTCAATTTTTCCTCGAAACTGTCATTATAATTCAAATGCTACAACTTTGCCGTCAAAGGAAAAATTTCTTCTGTTGAATCATATAACGGATTCATTATAATAAGATATGTATTAATGGAAAATGTGAATAACAATTTCTCTGTTGTCTTCATTGGGCCGGCAGTAAAAAAATCAGATACTTATTTAAAAAATTTAAGGTATTATCTAAATAAATTCCAAATTAGATCTAAAAATTATAAAACTATACCTAAGATTTACAATTATTGAATGGTACTTCATCAAAGATTTATCTTTTCAATAATGTTTCTATTAACAAGTTTCCCAAAAGCTAACAATAATTGTTGATTAACAAAATTTATTTCAACTTATCTAAATTACAAATTTAAATTACAAAATAAAATAAATAGATATAATTGTCTTGACTGCGGGACTTTCAAAACTAAACAGTTCAAAAATCACAGAGATTTTGATCCTGGTTTCAAGTAATAATAAACTATTCACACAGTAAAAAAAAATCTGCAATGGTAATAGTAAATGCTGATCAAAATTTGCGAACCTCACAATTAGAGATTTATCGATCACGGACAGAACTTAATTACGTACATTTTTGAGGGGGAACAAGTTACATTCCTATACCTTCATTTGCCCAGCTCTTTTTATATTTTTATGATCGACATCTCTGTCTTGTAACTCATGATAAATTAAATATCCTTATCTATAAGCAGCATCTACCGAGGAACCGGTGTATTTCGTTTCTCTAAGGGCTTATCACTTTATGTAATGACGCAAACAAAATAGTCCCAAGTCAAAGCCTATAACAGCTGTTATCCATAGATGTCTCAGAATCGTCATTGTTATGTTTGCAAAATTTTCATCAACATTGAACATCAATCTATTTTTCTTTGTTTTCAATTACGTAATGAAATTTTGAATTTGCTTTCCACCAATCACAGGACAGAAAATTTTAGAAAAGTAAAAAAGGTAGGAGGCGGAAATATAAAGGGCTCATTTAAGTAAAAAGAAGAGAAATCACTTACACTGATTTCAAATCACTTATACAGTGGTACCTTGGTTAACGACGGTAATCCGTTCCAACACTGTATAGCATAATAACAAAAAATATAATTTAGTATTTTCTTTTTTCGGAACTCTGATTCGAGTAAGAAGTAGTTTTTGTTGAACGATTCGACACGAAGGTAGGTCTTCACTTAGTTTTGTTAGTCTGATGATCAAGTCTTCAATTTATTGCAAAGGCAAGCTGGGTTTTTGTCTAGAACCTCACGCGTTTCCAAGCTTTGTCTTTTTTTATTTTACTTTTGCTTTCATGAATACCCTGCTCCCTGTGTTTGTAATCAGTGATATAATTTTATATAAATGTAAAAAAAAAAAGGTTTTGAAAGTCTTAACTTGCTTAATGTTTATGTACGTCAGCTGGTACATGCAGATAATTTTTTTTTCCAGAGCAACAAACACACAGACTAAGTGCTGAAAATCTATAAAAGATTTAATGTAATAATATATTACATAAGTAGATTGGTACAAGTGTAGTTTCAATATGAAACTTAAGTTGAATAATCTTAAGAGTTCCTTTAAAACAGTTCTAGTCTTGTTGTCACTTCCGCTATCAGTTGGGCTCTCATAAATTCCTTTAATGAATTCAGGTAGCACAGTCAAAATTAATTTTCCAAATCATATTTGCGACAAAAAATGAGGAGAAATTATTTTCGGAACCACTCTCATATTTCAAGAATTGTTTTATTTGTTTTTATCTGTTGTGCATTTTTAAAAGTAAAAATAAAAGTTTTAATATTCCATTCACCTATAACAAGAAATGTTTTTGTATCATCATTTTAATCACTCCTTACCTTGAAATATAAGAAACAAATCTCGATTTTAAGCAATTATTACCTTACTTTATGATTAAGATTCAAGGTCTTACTAGTGAAATTATTTTAATAAAGGCAAAGAAATATAAATGTTCTTAAAGTTCCTCTTAATTCAATTCGATTTAAAATTTTCTATAGACTTACAGTATTTCAGTAATATTGTATATTCATTCGGCTCGTCTATATTTTATAGATTTTTCCATTTGGAGAATCGATGTCCTTCCGGATCTTATTCCGATATCTGTTCCACTCATAGGATTCCGTTCAATGGAAGGCCAAACAAGATGGAGAGTCTCTAAATATCTTAAGAAGTTCAGAAATGAAATAAGTAAGATTACACTTTGATAAATTATGCACTTTTATTATTTTTCTATGATATAGCTTCTAAAAGATAAAGTATTGAATATACGATAAGTCGGTCTTTTAAAAATTGTTACTAAGGTGACCTGGGGTAATAACGCCAGGGTGGATAATAACGCCAAGTGCTAATATTACGCGTAGTTATGAAGGAATCCGGGAGATGGCACTATGGGTTCTGCGCAGAAGGGCTTTGAGTCATCTGAATGACAAACATTCGCTAAAAGTTACTTTGTACCATTTGTAGACCTTATCGTTGGAAGAAGCACTTAAGACTCATCGCCCGATCTAAAATTTGCGAGGTAAGTTCTGTGATGTGAAGACTATATATTTATTAGGAAATACTTTGTTTATTACTTAAATTTGTAGTGTATTTCATGTACTTTCAAAATGTTGTGGGAGATTTTGGATGTGTTCGCGAGGTAGGTTGTATTTTAAAATGTACTGTGCAATTAGTATATCGGGGTAATAACGCCAACCACTGGCGTTATTACCCCGGTTGATTCTTTTCAGTGGCAGAACTACATTCGAAGAGGGTTTATTTTTTATTTTATTTTTTTATTTTATGCACGAGAGAGCATTTGTGCCCACAGTACTTCTTCATCAACCTCTTCGTCCAGAAAGAGCTCAAAACCACCAGTATACGAAGAAATGAAGACCCAACCTCAAAATAAACAAAAGGCTACCAAAGGAACTGACGAATCATGGTACTGTTCTGTTTGCTGCGAAGATAAAATACTGGATATGAGAAGATGTATAATTTGCGGGGTATATGTTCATGAAATTTGTGTTGGTTTAACCAAAAAGTATAAAGAGAATTTGTATGTCCTAAATGCTGCTAATTTTTTCATGTCAGAAGAATAAAATATTAAATTATTATAAATGCATCCTGATGTCGCAATGAAAGGTAAGTAAGAGCAATTTCTCAATTTCTAGGGCTGTAGAGGTTGTATTTTTAGAATTGAACAATTTACATGCCATTTTTCAATCTTATTTTATAGTTTTGTTGCATGGCATTATTGCCCACATAGGTGGGTAATAACGCCCAATAGCATTGGTCAAGAAATCACGCCACTACATTTTATGAATAAATACCGTATATTTCCGCAGATAAGACGACCTTCAGATACGACGAGGTGTAAATTTTCGTCAAATTTTTATAGTTTAAGCATATATCTGCCCTAAAAGACGACCCCCAAACTATCAATGGCCTATAAATTCAGTTTAAATTAGCTATCATCATTTTGATAATAATACTGTATAGCGTATGCAGAATTATGTCCCAGTCGTAACTTTTCGAATGAACAAATTTTATTTTATTGCATCTGGCACCACTGATTTGCGATTGTTGCAAATATTCTCACTGATTCGGGCATCCGGGTAAGGACCTTGACTATTCACAAAGCTTTCTTTCACACAAACATTTTCACACAAACTTCCGACCGCGCCGTTCCGCCATTTTCACCATCTTTCACCTCCAACGACAAAAGCGAAATGATGATTTCGAAAATCCACGATAGATGGCTCTAGGAACCAATCATGGAACCAACGAAAAGAAGGAAATATGAAACAAGCTTCAAGTTGAAAGTTATAAAAAAGGCTAAAGATTCAAACAACTGTGCTGCAGCAAGGGCTTTCGACGAAGCGGAAATCGACTCGCAAGGTACAGAATGGGACCCACATGATGAGCGTCTCCAAAACGAAAGTGAGGATGTACTTGAGGAGCTATTTGCCTCAGATGTTGAATTTGAGGATTTTGCAGGATTTTAAATACATTGATTTGAATTGAGTGTTTTGTTTTATTTTATAATGATTTTAATTTATATAAATTCCAATCTTATTTTTTTTGTATCTGTCCAATAAGACGACCCCGGATTTTGGAAGCCTTTTTTAATGATTCAACTGCCGAAATATACGGTATCTGCTAAAATATTCTTTCTTGCATACATAGTCAATAAGTTGCTGAAAAAATCCTATATTTGTTTCCAAAAAAAGTCTAAAACGTAAGCCGTGGAAATTGGTAGAACCTTAGCGTGGTGTTATTACCCCAGGACACCTTATGTATCAGTGTAACATTCCCCTGCTGCTATCGATTATGAAAATTGCTGCAGATGTATGATATTAAAACTTATCTCGAAAGTCAATTAGGTACACTTTACTCGTAAATGCGAAGAGATGATTGAAAATCTAAACATTTTTAATTAATTTTTAGAATCTCATCTTAAAAAAATGCAATTTAAAGACATGTCTTGTACGTGTATTTGTAGTGTTTTTATTGCCGACTACTTCCACAATAACTACATCTCTGGAGCAGTGTTTGAACAGGACATAAGCTTTCCAGAAGTCTCTCAATAGGGCTAGAGAGAACTTAAAATGTAAGTAGAGGCGATTTCTTCTGGTGTTTTCCCAGCTTTCTAATGGAGACAGGAGTGGCAGATAGAAATATCCAAACCCTATCAGTGATTCAAATCTAGATTTTGTGTAGCACCGCTGAAATGCTAAGCCGATGGTTAGACTATTGGCATTTTAAACAATTACAAATCCCGGAAAACATTGTAAACCACTTTGAAATAAAGAATAAAAAACAAATTTGTTATTTGTTTGATAAATATAATTGAAACGACATCTCCTTATTAATATCTAATTGTTAAATGTCTCAGAGCATCGTTTTTCAAGTTTCTTTTTTACTAGAGAAATTTCTTCAATAACAATAACAAAAACATTACTGCCAAAAAGATTTGAGACTATGTAGTTTGCAATTTGATGGAGATGCTGTGTCAGAATTTTTAATGCGAATGCTTCAAGTATTGATAAGAAACTCGAAAGCATTCTTCTTGTTTTAGAGTAAGAATAGACAATTGCAGAAAGACACAAATGAAACACAATGGCTGTACTTTAATACTGTATGCTTTAGTAGAAAAGAATTTATTTTATTAGAATTGACTTTAAACTGAAGAAAAACTGTTAATAGATAAAGCAGCCATCTGCGAGAGTTAACGGAAATTATATGAATATCCTTATTTATTTCCAGGGAGATTAGATTGAGAATAGGCCAGCTGGCCCTGAGAGAAGTTGACGCACTTGCATGGACTTGTGCCAACTGCATTACACTATATTTTCATCAGGTGGTTTCGTCTCTTTAAGAAATGTAGATCTATAGTAATATAAGCAACACTTAAAGCATCGTTTGGAATTTACAGAATCAGCTAAGATTTCACAAAATGGGAACTGTCAGATGAGGATGATTGCTGAGTTGAAATGCCTTAATTGAATTAACGATAAATGTTAAATATGTTTGGCTGTTATGTTAACTTAAATAGTAAATGCCTCGAACAAATTGCATCATGTCGGGCACAATGATGACACTCAAGATGAGATTTTAGTAGTACCGATGTCGTTCATTGTCTTGAGATTTAGATGCGGTCAGCTTGAGAAATAACATTTTGATCGCCTATATTGGAGCTTTTTAGTATATGTAATGGAAATAATTATACCAAGCTGAAGAAAGACGACAGTTTTCAACTTTTAATAATTAAGAACTGTAAAGTGGAAAATGAATATTTGATAATTGAATTTCTCCGATGCGTTCGAGTTTTGCAATCCAATGGACCTATATTAGAATACCCATGAAGAAAGATAATTCAGAATTGTTTTGCCACTATCTTGACAAGGTCAAGATTGATGAAAAATCTTTCCAATGATGACAGTGATATACAAAACTATGTACATAGGTAAAAGAGAAAGACAACTAAATCTCTCAGGTTGCATGATTGCCTTAATCAAAATCTAATATCCAAATAACAGATTTTATTTTGTAGAATCACTCTTTGTTTTCTCAATTAACAAAAGCAGATTTCAAAGTTGCAATAACTGAAAGCAAGATGAAATACCTGCTTAAATATTATAATCCTCCATTCGTTAGATGCGGGATTATTCAGAGATTAATCTTAAGGAAACAAAATTCTGGAGAGAAGTTTGAAGAAAAATTTCCGAGTTAAAATAAAACTCGAAAGTGGAGATCTTCATACTTTCACATTTATATTGCAAGAAAAATAATCCAAATTTCTAGTAATTAGTAAAAATTTCAGCGAATGTGTTTTCTGTGTGTAGCTTTTCGAAGAATAAGTCTTCTAAGAATAGAATCCTCTTTACCATCTACAAGCGATGAAATCGAGCTGAAATGAAGAACAAACAAACTCAATAACTAAATTCTAAAGTGAAAAAAAGCAAAGATCCCTTTAAGAAAATCATACTACAGAATCCGATTTACATTTTTGAATTTAATTCTTAATTTTATGTTTTTAATTTTCAGGAATTCTTGAAGTAGATTGCTCGAATTCGAAAAGCTTCCAGGAGCAAATACTTTTTGCCATTCATTTCATTGCGTCATGTTCAAATCTGACGGTTCTTAAAATGGAGGTGGATTCAGAATTAATAGCAGAATATTTAATCTAGAAGTTCATTAAAAAGAACAATGGTGAGAAATATTTATTCACATTTTGGAATGTATTGATTTTAACCTACTTCCCTCTGCAAAAAATCGAAATGTATATATCAGATCTATGGAGTCGGAATCAAACTGACATAAAGTGACTAAATAACAGGACTCGGAATCGGACTTGAAATTGTTTTTCGACCATATAGCAATGTAAGAGCTGCTGTGAAGTTGCAGTCGAAGTCAAGAGTCGGAGTCGGACTTTGTGATGATGGTGGAATAGGAGTCAGAGTCGAAAAGAAATTTTCCGCAGCTATTCTAGGTACGTATGCATGCATGTATGTATATCCCCTAATAATATCTGAACTATTAAATGGATTTTCTTGAAATTTTGCATGTATATTTACGGATATGAAACGACATTTTGATTTATATAAGCAAGTGAATATTGTGATACTAATTTTCTTTCTGGCGAAAAAATTATAAAAATAAAGCTATGGCAACCATACATTTGCCTTATGGGAAGAAGCTATCGAACTCTGAAACTATGCATGTCCTAACCCATGCGTTTCAGTCGAAAATTAAGAAGCCTTATTTTTCTTTAATTAACCTTAGCCCGATTTCTCTTGAGTTCAAAGCATTTTCTATACTTCTAAAAATCATGTTACACAAAAGAACAAGATAAAAAAAAGTCATCCGAGTTTTTCACTCGACTCTTATAAATATTAAATTTTTCACTGAGGTAATCCCGGCTGATGACGTGAAATAAGCAAGTGAAATGTAAGTTCTGATGGTCCCAGTGATAAAGAAATGATGTATAATCGAAAAATTTAATATTAAAAACCTGTTCTTTAGGGAACCTATACTCATGAAACACTTTGATTTGCAATGCATAATAATCAAACAATCCTTTGTTAATACTAGACAAAGATAAACAAAAATATTACGGCTTCATTTAATAGTAATACAAGAACAATCTTATCTGTTACGCAAAGAATTCTTAACTACAGAAATCTTAGTATGAATGATTCAACTGATATATTGCAAAATTTCTGCCATTTAATATTAAGAAAATATCCGTTAACAACTACACAGCAGACTGTCAACACCGTACCCATTTCATAACTAGATTATTGTCACATACGAAGAGTATTTTACTCATTTTTTTCCCATTATTATATTAAAACTATGTGTTTTGTGTGTGAATATCGATTCTTGTATGATCTTTCTTTTTCATGTGCGGCAGTATCTGTCATTCTGTTTCTTGCAACCTGAGTTCAGGAATTTGATGACAATCTCAAAAGATGTATTGTTGCTGGCTTTAATACAGGAACAGGATGTTCCGATTTTCGTTCGTGGGTTATATGTTGTAACTTATTCTTTTACATTTTGAACAAGATTAGATTTACAAATGCCTGAAAAATTAATTTATGTGGGTTGTAAGATCTGAAATACTTCACTGCTACATTTACCGCAATTGCCATCTGATTTGTAGACAAATCTTTAGTAATTAGCGACTGCGTCGTTACTCTCAGTTTACAACTGGGAGTATTTACATACATCTATTTACATTTGCTGTCAGGATGTTTTTAATAGTACAATAGAATAAAATGACATCCTTTTATGCAAGTTGAAAGCAATGAAATAATAGCAGTGCAATCAATTAAGCTAAAATATAAAATGTTTTCTCCTCATATTTACTGGTTTTCATACCGAATTTATTTATGATTTGTTTCGCTTTTATTTGTAAAAGGTAATACTTCCTTCCATCTTCTATTTCTAGGTTTGAAATAACTTAATTCCAGGGGAAAAAAAAAAGTCAAGATCCCTTTAAGAAAATCATATTACACAATCCGATTTACATTTTTGAATTTAATTCTTAATTTTATGTTTTTAATTTTCAGGATGTCTTGAAGTAGATTGTACGAATTCCAGCAAGAAGGTTATTTCCAAGTTTGGTTTGATGATTTTGCTATCAAACTATACCCATCATTTAATTAAGATTTCTAGTTTTGTTAACTAGACATTATTATCCTAATCATTTATGTGACTTTTAAATTATAGGACCATTATTCTGTGATACTCGAAAGAAATTTTAACGAAAGGAAGGCTTGTCAGAAACTCGTGCAGACCGATTGGGTGAACTAATATTTTGTGGAGTCGATGAGAAACTTAGCGAGTTTTCGAGCAGTATGTAATTTCTTCATCAAACTAAAAATTAAATGGAAAACGAAGCAAAATATTTTGAAGGCTAACACTCTTATTTCTTCTTTATTACCAAAGAATCGGTATAATGACAGCCAGACTCAAACGTAATATTTTCAAATCTTAAAATTTAATTTTTTATCTTATTCGAATTCAATGAAGTTAGTCCTATTGCAACTGTCTGATAGTGATACTTTGCTCAAAATAACAATGATTATATCGGGATTTAAATAGAACATTCCATCTCAGTAAAAAGACCTATAGCAGTATTTCCAAGCTCCTCTTTTACATTATATGTTTGTAAAGCAATTTACTGAATTTTATGTGTATATGTTTCTTTATTTAATAATCGCAAATTTGAAATTGAAACCATTTTACTTTGAAAGATTAGTTAAAAACAAACAACAAACTTAAGATGAATTCGGATATTGGATATTTTTTTACTATTAATTATATCTTTCAAATCGAATTACTAAATTGCAATATTTGCCACTGCTGATAGGAGCTAAATAACTGGTTCTTTCTTAATAATAGATATAAAGGAGCATCTGAACTTTAAATGAAAATATCGGGCTTGATGACTGTTGTAAACATGAGTTATTTGATCTAAGTCTTTTCTTTTACACTTTCAGAACCATATGTCATTTTCACTCTTGCCGAAAACAAATATATAATCACTCTGGCCGAAAACCTTGCTTTATATAATCAACGACAAAAATGGAAATATTACAATTCTTATAGTGTGTATGCTAAACAACAGAAAAGAAAAATCATTTTTGCTTTTATTGTACCATTCTCTGCCGTCGACGTTTTTATTTTTTATTTTTGGCTGTTGATGATTCTTTTAGACTGATGTAATATATCAACGACCATTTGTTGATATATCCGAAAATATGCCTTTTGAAAATCTATCAGCTTCTCATTACCTCTATTATTGGTTTTCCTGCACTTCTTTTATCATATTATCGACAACCAATCGGTAAGGAAAAAAACATTGATTAATAATAAAAAAAAGAATTTTTGTGTGTGTGTTTTTTTTTTATTTTAATGAAAATATCATAAAAAAATTGGTAAAAAAATATCATAAAAAATTGGTAAATGTAGAGAAAAGAATGGGATCTCCAAATCTAAAATAAAAAACAAAAAATACACAATAAAATTAAAGAAATTCATTAATGTGTTTAAAAATTTGTAATTTTCAATAAAATTAGTAGGGTTTTGAATTTCCAACATTTCATTTACACCATAATTACATTAAATTGTTCTTCTTCGAGTAACTCAGGATCAAAAGGGAAATTTATCACTTTAATATCAAAGCAACCAAGATCAATACTTAATACTTTAAGCACTAATTTGAGTTGCATCTTAATACAGCCATGTAGTTTGTGTGAAGAGACAGCCATATCGTAAAATTGAATACATAATTTAGCCAAATGTTTTGAAAATGGAATTCCGAAGCAAATGGGAGGAGGGTTTCGAGCTGAAATAATGAAAAAAAAAAAGTTTAATCAGAAAAGATTATTTGATTACAGATGAAACAAAAGTAAAAACTAAAAATGATAAACTAAAAATAAAAATTAGTCAAATATTTCATCTTTTGAAAATTAAATTAATTGGCCTTAATTAACTGGATTCAATGTGTTTACAAAAATACCTTAAAATTAACTTACACAGGGAAATGAGTGCTTTGTCAATGATAATCAACCAAGGTTTTCTAGTAAAAATGACTCTGGTATGAGTTTACCAAACTTGCTCAGCTCATGATACTCTTAGTGAACAATTTTTCGATAACAAACGGAACTGTTAGGAATTTCTTTTGGCTAAGTATTTAGATTAATAAGTATTTATGTCCTAACGACTTAGTAATTGTTTGAAAGAATAATAGGCGTAAATTGAAAGAAGAAATAAAACAATTTTTTTTACTTGCATTCTCGAAAATTTGAACTATCCCTCTTTGTGATCGCTTCGGTGTCGAGGCCCACAGTTTGAGCACCACTGACTGAAACTGTTCTATTCAGTGAAATGTTTAAAGAATTTCAGATAGTAAACTTTACATAAACATACGACACTTTCAGCGAAATACAACTGATGTCATTTCTAGAATACTAGATTTCATGAAGTCTAGTTGAAATGTTGCCCAGCAGAATAAAAAGTTTCTAATATACCTCTGGCATCATTATAAGCTACAAAAGTCGAATTCCGCAATTGATTTTGTAGGTGATGTTTAAAAAGGACTGAATTGCTTACATATCGAATAGCTTAAACTTGTAATCTAAAGCTTAGGAATACAAGAAAGCAGGTACAAGATAGCAGCGATTATTGAACGAAATAAGCTACAGTTAGAATAAAGTACCCACTTCTACACCTTGAAGCTTTCCTGTTAATTGAATGGGATCTTGTGAATTGGACCCCAATGGAGTTGGAACTCCCACCCCCCCTTCTCATCGGCTTAGATTCAATTACTAGGCAAACAGAATACATAAGCCCAGAATACCTAAGCATAGAATACATAAGCAGAAAATTGAAGAAAGCTAACCAGCTTGAAACAAATGTCTCTGAATCCTAATAAAAATTAATAGACTAAGGATGGAGAAATGATTTGTTTTTGTTTTTTTCTTGCTGAAGTACTTGTTAGACATTTTAAAGTCATCGATGATGGATAATAATTACCATATTTAAGAAAATGTAATGAATTGAAGAATTACCTGATATTGTTTCATTAAATATGACTCTATTTCCAATTGTCACAGTGACTGATATTGCAGCCCTCTGAGGTAAGTAAGCAAGATTCACACAAACTGAAACAAAAAAACAAAACAAATCAAATAATGACTTTCATACTTCACTATATTTTCTAATGTTACAAGTATGTTCATGAATAAATAAGTAACTTAAATTACTCAACTCCTGTTTCGATCACCAATAGCCATCTATCAAACTGATTTTCATTCTCAATCTGCTGATTAACAATCACTAAAGACCTTTATTCTTCATATCCGAAAAGGAGCACCGTAGATCTATTTGTTTGTTTATCAATAACGGAAATCGCTTTAAATTGGATGATTTTATCATAACATCAATGCAAATTCGATGAAGCTTTTGTAAAGGATTATTTTAAAGGATTATTCACTTTAAAATAAAAATAAAAAATTATATAATCAGTTATTACTGCTGGGAAGGGTAGGAAGAATCACTCGATTTGTAGCTCATCAAGGTAAAATATCTTTTATGAAGATTTAGATCCAGTTTTGACATTATCCAAAGAAGAGCTCCAAAATTTTAAATAAACACTTTACTCTTGATCCAGACATTTCCTCTTAATCTACGTCCCACTTTGTCCTCTACTTCCTTTGGTTCAATCCAATTAACTATTTCACAGCCCATATATTGTGTGAATTTTCAACAGCTCCAATTGGTTCAAATCATCGATCACTTTGATTTCACTACTGCAAATGAAATAAGTGCATTTCCACTTTTCATGGATTTAATTTCAAAGGTGCTTGTTGATCATTAATGCAGTCGCTGAAATACGGTTGAATTATTAGAAAAATGCATAAAATATTGCTCTAAATACATTATCTTCTAAGGTGGGAAGAAGCATGGAACCTCCAAGGTCTAAACTAAAAATCAAGAAATACACAATAAAAATAAAATAAAGAAAATTCATGTGATGATCGGCAATTCACCGAGGAACAGCTGTTTTGGAATGTACTTGTAAACAATGGGTCTAAACTTTTAATGTGTTCATATATTTTGAGGCGCTTTTCTGATAGTTAATGCGCATTGAAAATTCATTGCGGCCAGCAGAGACTGGCACATGAATTTTCTTTATTTTATTTTTATTGTATATTTCTTATTTTTTAGTTTATACTTTGGAGGTTGCATGCTTTTTCCTACCTTAATTTATCTTAACCTCCGTATTAAGACCTGGTTGTTTACAGTGACTACTCTCAACTGATGATCGGCAATTCACTGTGAAACAGCTCTTTTGGAATGTCACTTATAAACAATGGGTCTGAACTTTTAATATGTTTATACATTATCTTCTTTTAGACTTTCTCTAACATCGAACTGCAAAATTTGATGGGCTAATAGAAAGCAGAGAGCATTGGACAAAATAAGATAGTCTCTCTAATAAATGTAACAATATGAGCTTCAGTTTCATTTCTACGTCTCCTTTTCTTCGGATTGCTTTGTGGTAGAGCAATCAAGTTTCAAGACAATTCATCATTTGCCCGAGAGGACAGACGGAAATGGTCTAGTAGTCTCCATGGAATGGCGCTTCTGATTACACAGATTTTACTAATTATTTCGAATTCTTATTCTGAGTTGATGAAATAGCAGATTAAGAACACCGTTTCTAATAACAACTTATTCCGTCTTCTTATCTTAAAAATAAGGAAATTAAAAATAGTTAAAATTTTCATTAGTTATTTAATTCTCAAAGATTTGTATGTCTAATGAAGAATTTTAACTCTTTTTTTTTATTTTAATTCTCTGAAATTTATTATCGTGGCTTTGTTTAAGGTTTTTAACTTAATACAAGTCGACCATCACTAATCCGGCAACATGGAACCGATAGGGTGCCGGATTAGTGATTTTGCTGGATCACAGAAGGTTAGAATTCACCTTCAACCCAACAGTTAACTACTTTTCAGCCTACCTTTAAAAATATCCCGTAAATCAGTACGTGTTGCTTAATAAGGAAAAAAGAAACATTAAATGAAAATTAAGTGAAATTTTAATGAAGCACAGGTAAAATAAATAAAACAGGTAATTATGTGACTTACACAAGAAAGTTCGTCACTGCCACTTCCAAAGCGAACAAACATTTCCTTTTCTTCATTGGAACCATGCCTGGAGCTAAAAGTGAGCAGGTTTTAACAATATATGGAGAAAAACAAAATGGAATGGCTTGTCTGTGTTTGCAAATGATGCCAAAAGTGTTTACGCAGCAACTACCGCCAAATAGTGGCAGGTTAGTGCGGCGACCAGGCAAATTTCAAATCACGCTAGCCGAAATTAGTGCCGGATAAGTGATGGGTCCGGATTAGTGATTGCCGTATTAGTGATGGTCGACCTGTATTACAGTTCGAGTTAACTATTTAAATTGGATGACTTAGTACTTTAGAGCTACGTGAACAAAATCAGTTTAAATTCAAAAAATAAACATTACTGACAAAATACTTCTCAGATATTCCCTAAATGCTCCTTTAAAGAAAAAATTGCTGCAACTAAAAAGAAAAAATGTTCAATTACTACTAAAAGTAAGTCTTTAGCTATTACAACTTTAATATTTTTTACTTAATATAATAAGCATTCCACACTAACCTTTGGTATCTAAATGGATTGGATGAATCTTGATTGGAACACAACATACACACATCAAATTGGCACAATGACAAGCGCCATCCATTTTTTCTAATGAAACATCTACATCATATGATAACTCATTTAATAATCCATTTGATAACTCATTATCAATAATGATGATATATTCTAGATTAAAAGGAGAAAATAAATCAGCAAGTGAAGAAATCAAAATTTGGCTTTGTATCTGATAAGGTAAAAGAAAAAAATAAAGGAATGGACAATAGAGCCTGGATAAAATTTTAGATTGTTATCTTTATTCATTAATAAGTTCTTGATTGGATTTCTTAGAATTCCTCACCTAGACATTTTCCGCTAACAGATACATTAGCAGATTTGAAAATCTGGATAATATAGTTGTACATGTAGTTACCAAATAAATGTAATCTGGAATATCGTTTTCCTTCCAGAATCAAAATGCTGAGTTGCGAGATTATTAGGAAAAACCAAAATTCTTGATATAAATAGACAGCTTAATAAACTTGCAACTCGATATATAGTGAAGAGTTCTGCTGTGTGTTGCTGTGCGGAAATTCTGAAATACAGTAGAGTCCCGATTATCCGAGTTAATGTGACCAAGACTAACTCGGATAACCGAAAATTGTTAATAAAATAAATCGTCTAAATAAATAAATGTATATTTTTAACAAAAACAAAAATTATACAGATACACCACATACATTTCATATTGAAAGAGTTCTTTTACTTAAAAAAGTCCTTAATTGTTTTTTTTTGTTTTTCGTTACTTTGGCGTTTTTCTGCAGCAATGTTTCGGCATTTTTTTAAAGAAAACAGGATTGTTGGTGTCGAAACCATTTCCCGATTCCAGATAGGGGGTCATATGACTAGACGAACGAAGATTAATTTGAAAAAAAAAATCCTAGAAATATTCGCTAGCTCGGTTAAAGCGGAAACTCGGATAATCGGGGTTTTACTGTACTGAAATTGGTGCATCCTATTTTAATATTGAGATTAATTAATAAATTTCTTACTAATGTCTTGCTTTTGCATTTAATCTTTTGGTTATTTGGGTTTTGGTTATTTGATTTAAATGCCACAGTATGGTAAAGTTGTAGGAACAAATCAATTTAAATACAAAAATTAAATTCTTTAATGGTAAAACACTTTTTAGATATTCTTTATTAATAGCCTGAATTGCTCAACTTATAAAAAATCATTAACTTCTGTGCAAAATAAAGCTTTCATTGTTTTAACTAAACAAAGACCAACCTATAGGATACTTCCTTCATGTACATTAGTTTGAGGAGAAAGAGTTAGTTTTATAAAATGACTTAAAATTTTTAAAAAATCAATTAGATTGTGAATATTTGTAAATTAAATTTTTATATTTTTATAAAATTATACCTAGGAAACTATTTTTCAAAATTCATACTAATTTTAAGTCTTTTATGATCTACAGGGAGGACCAAAAGCTCCCATACATAGGAGTAAATAAAAACTTGTCTGACAAAATGATTTTATTCATAAAAAATGCTCTCCATGATTGCCATTACTTTGAAAACAGAATCGAATACGTCTATGCCAAAAACGCATTCTAGAAGATTATCTAAAAAAATAAAAAATAAAATAATAATTTCTCTTATGTGTGGAAACTGTTGGCCCATCCTGTGTAGTACGGTATGAGTCAAAACAAAATAATACTGAATGTCACAAGCCTTTGTTGCTCATGCACACCACGTCATGAGCTGATCGAAAGTCGTCATGGAAACGGAACAGTATGCTTATGTTGGTTGAAGCTTGATAGATGTTCAAATGGTGCTAACAACGGAAGAAATAATTTTATTGTGGAGCATTATTTCGGTCATACGGAGTTGGAAGTTCAAACGGACGAAGTTTGCTTCACTTTGGAAATGCATTTCGAGAACGATTTCAAAAACCACCACCCACAAACGTGGTTATGTTAGCCGTCATTAAAAATTTTCGTTCGACGGGTAGCGTTCTAACGCAGCGCAAAGGCTGCACCGGATGTCCAGTTACAGTGACAACAAATGCGAAGCGAGGAAGGCTCCTCGAGCAGGTGTTACAGTCGCCTAAATGAAGTTTCCGGTAAACATCCTTAAACATGAATGTTAGTCAAACATCTACGCGACGAACGTTCAAGGAAATTGATGGGTTTGCCTTAAAGATACAACGTCTGAGCAATGCCGACAAGGACGCGAGAATTGTTTACTGTGCGACAATGCTAGCGATGGCGGACGACTACGAAGCTTTCCTGTCATAGATCCAATGTCCAGTTTATAGATGAAAGCCATATTCATTGGAATCGATTTATCAATTGACAGACAACCCGCTTCCTGGGATTTGAAAGGCTAGACATCATTGTGGAAAAATCCCTTCAAAGTGAGCCTGTAACGCACGGACAGCATATCGAACGGATGTGCTATGCCTCAGAAAACGTGGAAATTGACTTCTATGTTCTGCAAGCATCCTCTACTATTTGTATTCTGTATGTCACATAATCCTTTTTTGGGCACAAATATTTCAGTATCGTTTGTTTTGGCGCCTACTCTACTGGAATCTATTCTTAAAAACTGGAATTTAATTTTACAAACTTTACTTATTAATTTCTTTGACAATAATAAATGCAAAAAAGCTCATAAAATTTATTGGAATTTAACAAATGGAACAGACAATTTAAAATTAAAAAAAATAATAAATATATATAGTTAAAATAGCTAATTACCTCAGCATAAATTCACTACTGGAAGTATTAGTAGATATAGTTTTTATTTATAACTAGTCGGCTACCTATCGCTTCGCTCTGGAAGCCTCGCTTATGTAACGGAAAACAACTTTTTATTTATTAAAAAAAAACACACAACACAAATTACATCAAGGAAACTAAAACTAAAATTTTTTAAAAGTTTTTTTTTTTTTTTAATTTAATTTTTGATGTCTATATTCTCTCAATCCACGACTGCTTTTAGAACCAGCGTGTAAATCAAATATCTACGATATATTTTTATTTTTTATAGAGATTAGAATGTAGGCCTCGTGCTCTAATGGCTAAGACGTCTAACTTCTGAGCAGTATTCAACCTAATAGAAATAGTGCATCTTTCTTTCTTGACTCTCTTTTTTTTTATTCCTATTGATACTTTTCAATGGTTTTCGAGTTAGAAATAGTGATGGTTTTTGAGTTACAAATAGAGATTTTTCAGTATTCTACCTAATAGAAATAGTGCTTCTTTCTTTCTTGACTCTCTTTTTTTATTCCAATTGATACTTTTCAGTATTTTTGAGTTTCAAATAGTGATTTTTCAGTATTCTACCTAATAGAAGTACTGCTTCTTTCTTTTTTGACTCTCATTTTTATTGTAAATGTCACTTTTCAGTGGCGTTTGAGTTACAAATATTGATGGTTTTTGAGTTACAAATAGTGATTTTTCAGTATTCCACCTCATAAAAAGAGTGCTTCTTTCTTTCTTTACTCTGTCTTCTGTACTCCAACATCTGCCTTGTACACGCACTTATTTTTCAATATCACAGAATTTGGTTAAGTAAGAATATTTAAAATATTGCAACGTTTCGGCAATTATAGTTCTAATTGTCAGTTTCGAATTACAAATAAACTGACGGATGGGAAATAAATAAACAATCTTGAGATTAAAAAAAAAAAGATTGAATACATTCCTTATTGATGGTGGCAGGGAAAGGAGAGATAAGTCAAAAAACAATATGAAGAGAGTTGTAGTCCCCATGGCCTAATGGATAAGACGTCAGACTTCGGATCAGAAGGTTGCAGGTTCGATTCCTGTCGCGGATGCTTCATTATAAAAATTATTTCTATTTTCCATTCTCGCAGAAAATTGCGCCGGACAGAGAGACACACAGACAGACAGAGAAATAAAAGATTTTAGTAATATAGATTCAATTTAACATTAAAAATTCTTAGCATTAATTCTTTGAATAAAAAGGTTTTTTTTTTGGTTTTTTTTGCTTTTTTTAATTCCATTAAATAATAATTATATAGATCAAGTATATTCTATTAATAAATGAAATGAATTTGCAAGGACAGAAATTTCAGCGTAATTTATAAAAATTTATTTATAAAATTTTAATACCATTTCTTTTGGCATATCAGGATACATATTGTAAATTTATATATATTTCATTACTTTTAATGTAATCGAAGCAGTATAGAAATTACGCCAAACATTATAAACAACAAATGATACAAATTATGTTGTAAAACACTTTTCGATCGTCGTGCAATTTGAAGTAATAGTACAGGATGGCCCAAAACAAACAGTATTGAAACACGTTACCGCATCCCTCGAGCGGAATGCTCAGAACCATGACTCTGCGCGAATGCAATATGCTGTGGAACATTCCATTGTCGTGGCTGTTACTGGACGTGTGATAATAGTGCTGGCAACAGAGGAAAAGATGTTTATTGGGAAGCAATATAATCGCTCTTATGGATTGGAACGTAATCCATATTATTATGTATGCTAGGACATAATAATGGTCCTAGCCTACAGCGAGGGAAGATGTTGTTTGCGCAAACCTGTACCTAGCCACGGCGTCATCTTAGCAGTGATTAACAAGTTTAGACGAACCGGTAGTGTATTGACGCAGCGCCGAGAATGTACAGGGCGTCCCAGAACTGTAACATCCAATGACAATCACGGGCGTGGACTGGATCAAGTGTTGCAGCTGCCACGGCGACTGAAAACACTGGAAAACAGTCTTGAAGCTTGACAGGTTGAGCATCTTACAAAGAAACCTGAAGGGTCCCGGAGCGTTCTCCAACACCATCCAGACTGCACATTGGCTCAGGGAGGGTGATAAGGAGGCCCAGAAACTGTACCGTGCCCGTATTCTCGCCATGGCCTACGAAATTCAGGATTTCATGAATAATATTTGGTTCTCCGGTGAGGCGCATATAATCGTACATTATTCGATGATCGAACCGGTTCATATACTTTGCCCGTCGCGATATCGTGCAGGAAGTTACTGCATTTGGAGAAAATAACCATTTGGTGTATGGTATCAGGGTACAGCGTCATTGATCCATACTTCATTGTGGAAGATGGGGTTCCGGTAAATACAGCATCGCTACATGAGCACATGCCTACTCCCTTTCATCAATGACCTTCGTGTATTCTGCCGAGGAAGGAATATTCGCGTTGCAGATCAATGGTTCCAACAAGACGGCAACCTGCCACACAACACGGATTTGCAGAAACTTTCTCATCAACAACTTTCGCAGACTTCTGTATCCGTCACATTCGCAGACCTTACTCCTCCCCATGCGTACATGTGGGGAATGCTTAAGGAACGTGTCTTCCGTGCACATCCCACCAATATTGATGAAACCACAAAGGTGGTTCTTCGAGTCTTCCGCGAAATGCTGCAGCCACTATTTCGGGATATGCTACTAAATTTAGTGAGCCGCTACGAACTATGTGTTTCAGGGAGGGGACTCACTTGGAAGACGTCATTTGTAGAATGACAAACTCTGCAACTTTACTGGCGGAACTGAAACCATGACGTTCGTGTTTCAGTACTGTTTGTTTTGGGCCATCCTGTATTTGCTGTAATTTGTTTTCATTTCTTTTTTCTTTTTTTTAAGCTGAGTAAATTAGATAATTACTGTATTTGAATTAAATGTTTTGGTGGAAATAATATCTGAATTTATTATCTGACAGAGACCAATTAGATATTGATGTAATTCACAGATGTAAAACTTTTAAAAAAACTAAATGAATAAAATAAATAAATAAATCGGGTATATAACAGTGCAGAGAATCAATTTAGGACAGGAAAATTAGTGAGGAAATTAAAATTTTTTGTTGAAATCTTAGCTCAGTACCGAACCGCCAGTGATTTCATAGAAATAGAAATATATAAACACAAGATATTTTGATGAAAATTTTTGGAGATTAATTTTGAGATAGGTTTTTTATTTATCAACTACGTAGTCCCAACCAATGGACCACTTGAGGTTTACGCCCCTACCAACGTCACGTATGACGTGTAAGCAGATCTTGTGGGATAAACAAACATATAACTTAGTGTGAAGTACTCAAAAATCGTCGATTTCTGTTATTTCAAGACGGAATGGTTCACTACTGTGCAGTTCCTTGTTGTAATAATCTGTAAAAACGCTTGGAATATCTTTCATTTATATAATATTTCCTCTATATCTACACGGGTTAAAACAAAGCACATGGCTTTGTTTATCCCACAAGCCAAGCAGTAGCCTGGTGGGATATTTTGTAACTACGAAGCCTCGCCTATCCTCAAGTGGTCCATTAAATTATATCTTTCTTTGATAATATTTTGCTATCGTATTCTTCAATAGGCTATAATCAACTCTACATCCGATATGAACATTTAGGAAGGCTTAAGAATCGTTTCTTCCAAATCAAATCTTTTAGTTCACCCTCTATATCTACAAGGGTTAAAACGAAGCACATGGGTTTTTTTATCCCACAAGCCAAGCAGTAGCCTGGTGGGGTATTTTGTAACTACGAAGCCTCGCCTATCCTCAAGTGGTCCATTGTGAGAATGATTACTACAGTAGATGCCGATTAATGTAATCACAATTAATGTAATCATTCGTTTAATATTATCAATAATCTCCGGTCCCGAACAGACGTATTCGAATTAACGCAAAAATGATCACTTAAAAAGGTGAAAATTTTGACACAGCTTTCAAAAATATCTCACTAGATTACTCTGTCTGTTTTGACCTATTTAAAGAAAGCTCCGCCCTACTGATTAATACTTAACAGCTTAGCAGTTCTCCCCCTCTTTTTATGATCTTACAAACCAGTTCATTTAACTCCCCCAATTCTGCCATAGGCTAATGGTTGGGGACAAACCCTGTGTTTTCTTGTGTTAGGGGATTTCTGTTTTTCTCAAAGAATTTCTTTTTTCTAAAACAATGCAGGTTATGCCATTGAAGATTGACATGTAAATACCAATCTTTTATATATATATATATATATATATATATATATATATATGTAAGAATGACGTAGTGGAGAGAAATTAAAGTTAATAAAAAGTAATATCTGAATAATTTCTAAGAAAAAAATATAAATTAAGTAAAATTACAGTGGGCTTTTTTTTGTGATTTTAAAATTTTACATTACATGAAAGTTATATTGTAAAATACAAAAACAATAAAAAATTGTACATCATCTCATTCTCTTAGTAATGAATATTATGTGTCATAAAAAATGTGAAAATATTTCATTTTTGTGTTTTCATTTCAAAATGTAATCATAAGTTCAGTCCATTGTATATTTGAAAAACACGGAATGGATGAAATTTAAAATCAGAAAAGGAGTTTTTTTATTATTATTATTATTATGATTATTAACTAGGCAATTAAAAAAATAGGAGCTCAAATTACCAAATATAAAATTAAATGATAAATAAAATTTAATTCTAAAATTAAATTATTTCATCATCACATCAATAAGTTAAAAATGACAATATTGTATGGATTTTTTTATGAAATGCACATTTATTAACAACCAAAGTTAGAAAGTAAATAAAATCCCAAAATTTCATTGGCATCTAGTGAAGAGTACAAGATAGTTTCAAAATTAAAATGTTACTAATAATTAAAAAAAAAAAAAAAAAAACGCATCATGCATTAGCTCCATCGCTACATCGCTTAATGTTATCAAATTTCAGGCCAATTGGTTCATTTTCGATGAGCGATTCCGGCGAAGTTCGTGGGACAGGCAATTGAAAAGGAACATTCTCCTCCTAATTGACAACTGCACTGCATTGTCGAAACGGTGCCGTTAAAACACATAAAGATCGTCTTCCTACCAGCCAACACAATATTGCTGCTTCAATCATGCGATCAGGGAGTAAATCGAACGCTTAAAGCGTATTACAGAAAAGAAATGCGCTCGCGAATCTTGAAAAACATGGAAGATACGGAAGAACTTAGTGGGAGTAACATGGCTAAAAAAATTAATGTTTTGGATGCGATACATTTGTTGGCGATGGCGTGGAATGAAGTGTCGGAAAAGACGATTCGCAATTGTTTCAATCATGGAGGTTTCTTACAACCAGAAGAAAACGCCTATGCAGTTGTGGAAGAATTGGAGAAAATTATCAGAGCTCCACCCGACATGACTGCTCAAGATTTCGAAGCTTGGATGGACATCGACAAGAACCTAGAAACTTCGGCTCTATTAACAGACTACGACATTTGTGAAGCTGTATCAAACACGAACGAAATATCGACGTCTGTTTCTGATGAAGATGAACCCAAAAATGTTATCGAGGAAGAGAAGACTCCAACGAGTGCTGAGATGAGGAATAAGCTTCGAATTTTGCGACTGGGAGTGCAAAGAAAAGCTAAGGCTGATGGGTTTCGTAAACCTTATGAGTACGAACGTTTTATTAATGACTTACACCGTAAGCAGATCAGGCAATCAACAATTTTTGATTTCTTTGTTTCTTGACACGTATGTACTATTTTTTTGTCTATCAATTTCGCTTTTTTATTTCATGCATGTAATTTCATTATGTTAAGTAAATGTTTTCTGCTGAAATCGTCCTCTCTTCACCATTTCTACAGTATATGCTGCCCTTTTTTAATTTATATTTTTCGTTTATTATAATCAATCGGTTATAGTCATCAAAATCGGATCGGCCCGATGTGATCACATTAAGCGGAGTTTACTGTAAATGGGGAAAAGATCCCTTATATGAGTATTCCTATCATTTGGATCAGTCTTATTTTACTTATTAAATTTAGGTAAAAGACGGAACTGATCTAGTATTACTTAATTCCGAAGCAAAAAAACGAATTACAGCAATAGAAACTCCTTTGGAAGGTGAATTTCAGCAATGCTTCAAATTATTATTAAATTTTATATACAAATTATTGATGCTTTATGTTATCATTTAACATGTTCAGTTGACGATGCTACTTATTTTGTTCTATAGGATACCAAATTCTTTTCCAAATTTAGGGTAGAGATTTTTTCACTTTCCATTCTCTTCTGTACGGATCCTAGGGTCTACCCAGCTCTCCATAGAATGGGTAGCGGATTTCTTTTCTGGGATAAGCGAGCGCCGGGCTAGCCATCCAACCTCATCTCAGTCCCGTTGGCCAAAGAAACATGGGAGCCTTACCCTCAGCGCTCTGTGGGCTGTAAACCTTGCGGCAAACCTTACCTATACAGTACATGCCTCTACAATATATAGGAGCGTGGCTACGCTAGTGGTGGTTCTAAGGCAGAGATATCTCATTACATTGTTCAATAGGACTACGATTGAATTTCTGATGTGAATTATGATTAGACCAACAATTCTTCTTTTATTAAAATAAATCCGACAGTTTACTATACAAACTAAATTAAGTAAAAGGAAAAACAAAAACATTTTTTAGAGGCAATGAAAAGAAACTTTGTTTTAATTTAATTCATACAATTAAATAAAATAAGTCAAGATTTACTAGAAATCGTTTCTTTTTCTTCTAGCGTTCTTATGTAAAAACATATCCAATTTTTCGAAACAGATAGATTAATTGAAATACATTTCGAAATACGTAGATAGATAAAATAATGACTGATACATTTTAACTGATAATTCAACAGATCAATTTTAACTTGTGTTTCTTGTCTGAATTTTTAAATTTGCTTTAATTTGATGACAGTAGTAAAGTGTTGAACATGAAACCCTGCGGTCATTTAATCTTTCAACACTGCACTTAGCATAGTGATTTTTTTTTTTTTTTTTTTTTTTATTTCTAAATTTTGAACAATACAGTCCTGCTAGGTTTTCAAAGAAATCCTGTGGTGCAGGTGCTGAAAAAACACAGATATTAACATATATATATATATACAAAATTAATAAGTCCAAGATTTTACATTAGTATTGTGAAAATTAACATACATATACTAATTCCAAAAAGAAAACAAAATTAAAGTAAGTACTATTTATAAATATAATTCATTACAACATATATTTAAGGTTGCCAAATTATTTTTTTATTTATTATGCTACTTATAATTTCCCTTTTTAAATGTTTATAAGTATTAATTTGAAAAACTTCTAAGTCTAATTGTTTAAAAATTTTAAATAACAATCTATTTTTGTCTCTCATACCAAAATTATTTTTTGGAGGATCAAAACGAATTAGATTATTCCAAACATTTCTAGTATTTAATTCATTTATATTATTTTTTAACTTATTTGACATATAATAGAAGTTCTTTAAAATAATAATGTACATAATTTTTTCATTAGGTAACATAATGTTATAAAAAATTCTAATATCTTTTTTTTTGTTTATCAGTATAAAACTTATAATTATTGAAAATTTGATTTAGTATTTTTTCAATTAATCTATTTATATTTTCTAATTGTATTTTGCTTAAATAAATCCAACATTCAATTCCATTGCAAAGAAAAGATTCAATAAAAGCTTTATAAATCATAATTTTTTGTTTTACAGGAAAAATATATTTAATATGGTTAAACATAAATAAAAATGTATTCATCTTTTTTACAATTGCTTGATAATGACTGTTCCAACTTAAGTATTCATCAAGATAGATACCTAGGTATTTTTGTACCTGTACTTTTTCAATTTTTTGGCAATTACATATTAGATTAGAATTATATATTCCTTTACATTTTGTATCATGCAGAATAAAATTTCTACATTTTCAATTAACGGTTTATTTTTTGTTTTGACTATTATCAGTTTTGTTTTTTTAAGATTTATTGTCATTTTGTTTGTAATCGACCAAGAAATAATAGAGTTTAAATCAGTCTGTATTTGGTTTCGTGCATTTGTTAAATCTTCATTATCATTAAGCAATAATACATCATCTGCGTAAGAATAGATTTTAGAATGGGATATGTTGTCAAACATTGAATTTGTATATAAAATAAAAAGCAGCGGTCCTAAATTTGATCCCTGCGGAACCCCTCTTTTTAAATTAAAGAGTTTAGTGTAATTATTTTCAATTTTAATTCTAAATTTTCTATTTTGTAGATAGTTTTCCATCAATTTTAAAAAATTGCCTCTAATACCAATGTTATTAAGTTTCTGTATTAATAATTTATGATCAATACTATCAAATGCTTTAGTGAAATCTATGAAAATTATTAAATTTATTATACTTTTATTAAGATTTTTATTTAATTTATTAGTAAGATTATTTAATAATAATGAAGTACTTTTATTTTTTTGATAAGCAAATTGATTTTCGTTAAGTATATTTTTATTGATTACATATTGATAAATAGAATTTGCAAGATATTTTTCAACAATTTTCGATACATTAGAAAGAATGGATATAGGTCTATAATTATTAAAATTTTCTATATTACCACCTTTGGGTAATGGAATAATCTTGGCAATTTTCCAAGAATTTGGAAACCTACCTAAATTTAACATTAATTCAAGTAATACGTAAATTAAATAAGCAAAGTGTTCATTGTAATTTTTTATTTCAGTAATTTTAATATAGTCAAAACCATAAGATTTTTTGTTGTTTAAATTTTTGATTATTTTTTTGATTTCTTCCAAATTTGGAAGAAAGTGTACCATTGAATTCATATGAGATGATTTCTCATTATTTAATACGGAGATATTATCCGTTTTTTCAAAATGATTTTTTGTGAAACTTATTTTTAGGTTTTTAAAAATTTCTTCAATTTTATATTTTGTTTTTAATTTTTGAAAACAATTTTTTTCCCTTGTATTATTTTTAAGTTTAATTTCATTGCTAATAATATTCCAAATTGCTTTTGTTCCATTTTTATTTTCATTTATTTTATTATTATAGTATTTATTTTTGATTTTGTTAATATAATTTTTTAGCCAATTTCTTTTATTTTTGTACTCTGTTTCATAATTTTTATTTGTTTTATTATTTTTATATTTGATATACAATTTATCTTTTATTTTAATATGTTCTAATATATCTTGATTCATCCATAGCTTTTTATAACAGTTTTGTTGTTTTTTATTATTTTGCAATAAAATGTTACTTTGTTTTTTATCATTTTTTAGAATTTTTTTGATTTCAATTTTTTTGGAATTTAAAATTATTTTGTTTAGTTTATTGATAATCTTGCTTGGATCTTGTAAATTATTACCCCATATGTTATTAAGGAGCTTCTCCATGTTTGTTTCAAAATATTCATGGTTCATTTTAACATTATTATATAAATTTTTTCTCATTTTTTTAGTATTTTCATTGTGTATATTTGTGTTCGATTTATATTCTATTAGAATCCCGTAATGATCTGAAACATCCCATTCAATAATATTAGCATGAAACCCTGCGGTCATTTAATCTTTCAACACTGCACTTAGCATAGTGATTTCGTATCAAAATTTGATGAAAGTTTTCAAATAGAAGAAATTTTTGAAATTTCTCTTATTAAACCTGATCTTTCTAATTATTGTAGAAATTCATCAGCTTTATTTTGAAAATTTCCACCATCTTTGCAAAGATTATTATTATTGAACGATAATACATAGTAGCATTTCTGGGAAGGGGAAATGAATCAAAGACCGTGGGCGACAAAATGGGAAAGGGGGGAGAAGTTCACGTTTCTTTTGGTTGGAATTAACACACTCCGATCTTAGGACGGCATTTCGATTGCTGTGAACGCAAACCACTTGAGCAGAGTTTCAGTTTTCAATGTTTTAAAATGTTTAACCAAATTCCTTGATTTTTTTAACTGTTGATGTATTAGGAGAGGAACAAGAGAGATGATCCTTGATAGTCAGCAGAGGGATGCCAGTACAATGTGAAAATCTAGTACAAGTTTTGTAATTAAATGAAAAATTTGCCTTAGAAAGAAATTATTAGCTATTGAATATTCAAAGATATTAATTTGACTTCAAACTATTTATGGGGATAAATGGAAGAAAGGTTTCGAGTGCAAAGTATTTCTAAGGTAGGTATATTAATTTGATTTTTTAATTGATTGATTTACTAAATAGTAAATCGATGAGGGATAACATATACAGTACACAGTATAAGATAACTTCATTTTGAGTTCAACTAGTCAGAAATTTTGAATCAATCGTTGAATTGTTACAATATGCCAAACTTTTACTTTCTTCAGTTAGCCGTAATATTTAAGGATGATTCAAGATGGCACATGATCTAATTAAGATTTAAATACTTTTTGGAACAATTTTGAAGTTAACAGAATCCAAAGATGTATAGTTCACATTGAAAGAAATTATTTGTAATGCTTTTAAAATATCTAATAATTTACAATGTATAAGTGAAAAAAAAAAATCAACCTTACCGATAGTTTAATGTAATTTTGATACAGCGTATCTTATTTCTGATTCAGTAGATTTCATCGTAAAATAGTTTTGAAAGAAATGAAAAATAAGAAGTAATATTTAACAATATTGTAAAATAAACATAAATTACACTTTTCACAGCATCATTGAACAAGATTAAAGTAGGATTCCATAATACATATTAAGAGCAATGGAGTCTTTTCATGTAGTTTTTTCCTTGATTAGACTCGTGCGCTGTTATTCGTCCAACTCCCTGTTACTGCACCACTGATCTTCGCATTTCTGTATATCTAACATTTTAAATTCTTTTTCTTTTCTTCAAGCTTTGAGACTTAGTTCATTGATCAACTATCTTGATCCTCTGTTCTTTTAATTGCATCCTTTTATCATTCCTTTGATCTTCTAATTCTATCTCTTCGGAGTTTCAAAGTCCAAATTCTAGGCAATAATATCTTTTTCAGTTTTCTTTACTGATTGATCTTTTTCATTATACGACCTCCAAAATCACTCATTTACTGTACTGAGGTATCATTCTATGTTTCTATACTAGCATAATTAGCATACGGTATAAGAAACAGTGAGTTATCTGTTTACTTTTTCTTAAATCGTCCATCATTAGAAATTGCAGCAGTCTTAATTGCATTTAAGGTTGGGTTTTTCATCTACTCAGATAAAATGTTTTGCCTGATATACAGTATGGCCCGAAACAAACGACACTGAACCGTTTTGAACAGTAAACGCTGCAACCGAAAGAGTAATCAACGGTGGTTGTTGACAAATGCATGTTCAATGTGATCTCCTTGGCGCTCTAAGCAGTACCCCTAGCGGTTGCATAGGTTGTCCACCATGTCCCGGAATTAGAGGTTGTTCCATTCCCCTAAGAGTTGCCACAATCTTTTGCCGCAGCTCAACAATGTTTGCCGGAGGTTGTCCTTGAAAAACTATTTCCTTCAGCATGCGGTTCGACGGAATTTATTCACGACGGATAGCATAACCTCGTGGGTGCTGGACGGCTAAAACGCTCCCGAAATTCCGTAGCAACGTGTGGCAGACTAGGTCTACTGCCACGGCCTGTTCCGAATAATCGAAAATAGTGCTCACAATCAGGCCGCCACATCAAATTCCGGGCCCGGGTACCAAATGCAATACCGGGCCTTTTTTCCCCTCCCTCCATGTTATGAACAAACTCATAAATTCTTCGCCAAAAATATCGCGAAAATACCGCACGATTTCATACTTCTACAGCAGGGGTGGGCAGACTTTTGTAAGGTAAGGGCTACCTCAAGTACACTCCAAGGTGCCGCGGTCACCTTAAGACTAAAAAAAAAAACGGCATCTCCAAATCGACAACCAAAAAAATAAAAAATATGTTTTCAAATTTGTCAAATAATATCTTTGCTATAGGATTAGATTTGTCCCAAAAGTTCAATTTCAGACAGAAAATTTGCACATTACATTTATGTGTGTAACACATGTTATCAGAATAAGATACGTTGTTGTAACATATTTTTCGTATTTAGAACTCATAACAATGTATTTATACTCAAGGATGTGTTTCAAGATATAGTTTTGTAACTTAGATATTCTTAGGGACCTTTGAAATCCTTTTTAAAAACTGATAATAATAATCTGTTCCAAAACTTATCTCGAGAATTTCTTTCCATTACTTTTCGCTGCTTCCAAATCTTGATCGTAGTTATAAAAAGAGAAAAACTCTGGTATCATTTAAACTTATTCGGTTAATATTTTCCAATCAGGTTCCCCATTTGCCCGTAATTTTTGAAATCTGGATTTCTAAACAACTCCATGATTGAAACAATGAGGACACCATCTAACTTTTTTTAGCTGAAGACTAGAAACGATTATTAAACATAAACAAACTTTTGACTAGGGTTTATATTAAGTTACATAAAAGGGTTCTCACGAGTTTTGTAGGAACTTCTGTAAAAGGGTCTATGCAAACCCATGCTTCCCTTGGATCTCGAACAACATAAAACCGTCTTTGTTTGAACCCAGTTTTCTTCGCACGCACTGATCCCACTTTACGAACTCACAGATGAACAACGTTGTCAATTATATTATAGATGCGGATGTAGACTTAAAAAAAAATGATCAATGTAGTCTTAATTTAAAAATATATTTCGTATTTAATTCATTGCACTTTTAGCCGAATTTTCTAGGAAAGTGAGGATGATAAAATCACTCAGTCTGTATGTGTGTGTCTCTGTTAATAAATTTTGAACGACTGGATGGATAAACTTGATTTACTATTGGTATCCATACTTAAGGACTACAGACGATCTATCTGTTGTATTTGAAATATTTTCCGAATGGGTTGTGGTCATAAAATTACCGTAAGAAAGCGATAAAAATTCTCAAAGAAAATCATTTAAGCAAAACACTGGATTTCAATCGATATCTTAGAAAGTGGGAATTAATCCTTTTAGCAAATCCATTTATTTGAACGTGATTTGATACGATTTAGACAGCTTTTGTATGTAAGGCAATTTTTCGTTTTTTCAGAAACTGGAAAATATACTGGAATTACTAAATATTAATGAAATTATTTATTAATGACCTGCAATTTAAACGAAGACTTTTCGGTTGTGTCTAGGATTTCAGGACTTTAAAAAAATAATAAGCAAAGAGCAGCATAAAGGAAAGTAGGTGTTCAGTTCTTTCAAGAGCTTCTTATTTTATTATCGAAGTGAGCCAACATAGTAGCAATGACACTGCTTCCTAGGTCTGACGTAAAAATTGTAATTCGCCTTCATTAGAATTAGAGAGAAAAATAAATTTAGAAGAAAACTGTTTCTGAATGCAACTTTAAAGTAAGTAACTAAGTAGAAATATGCACAGCTCTCGGTCAGTCTTAAAAGGTGAAATTTGAATAAAAATTTAAGTGATTCCGTGTAACAACTTTATTTTTTAGGTCCGTGGATGAATCTAAAAAAGACTTAAAAAAAAAACACAACTATATTTGAAAGCTGGAACTTTAATAGTAGAAGGAAGTTACTCAAAGTACGGTCTCGATTGAGTTTGGTAAAAATTAAATCATTGGTAAAGTTATTAGGATCAAAATTTTCACTGCATGATGGCGGTTAATGTACAATTATAACGCTATAAATCTACCAAAAATAATTAAGTTTAATAAATTACACTGGATGGCAAAAAAAAAATTTTCTCGATCGCTGACACCATTCCTGTTGATTCTTATGTAGAATGACCTCCTGAATCCGAATATGACCCCCGTTTTCCCCCATCACGCACCGTTTTCGGGCGCCCCCCCCTATTTTTATCACTTTTCGATAATTTGGAGGGATTAAAAGGATTATTTAAGCATTTACATGTCTTATGAGGGGTTAGAGAGGTGAAAAGTTCTAAAACATAATATTTGTAGCAATGAGGTAGATTGGAGGGGGGGGTGGGGTTGCCCTGTTAAATTGTAAAAAAGTCATTAAAAATAATCGATTCTTCCTGTTTTTTTCGCCAGTGTTTCACTTATTTTCTACATATTTCAGCTTCCAGCCTCCCTCATCCTCCCCCAAATATATATTAACAATATATAGTAACAATAATAAAAATTTCTAGCAACAATATATGGCAACAATAATAAAAATATATAGCAACAGTTCGGAAGAGTCATTGTAACACGCTCGTGGTCTCAATACCTCATGCGCAGAAATAAAAAGTAAAATAATAAATAATAATAATAAATAAAAATATTAAATAATAATAATAATAAATAAATAAATAAAAGAACTTTTTGGGTAACAACAAAAGTGATGATTACGTCGCTCCTGTCGAGGAATTGCTGTCAGCGTTCAAGGACATGGAGTGTAACATGTCTCTGAAAGTGCATTTCCTTCACTCACACATGGACTTCTTCCCTGAAAATTTAGGAGCAGTTTCGGATGAACACGGGGAACGGTTCCATCAAGTCACCAATAAGTTCAGAGGAGATTTTCAGGGAAGTGGAATGCGAGCATGTTGGCAGAGTACTGCTGGTTTTTGGTACGAGAAACTTCTATCTCAGGATACAAAAGAAAAGCAAGCACCAAATGAAGATACTGATTTATTTATTATTCTTTACATTTGTTACTTTACTTTTTACATTTAATATTTTACATTTATTATTTTAATTTTTATTTCTGCGCGTGAGGTATTGAGACCACGAGCGTGCTACAGTGACTCTTCCGAACTGTTGCTAGAAATTTTTATTATTGTTGCTATATATTGTTAATATATATTTTATTATTTGGGGGAGGATGAGGGGGACTGGAAGCTGAAATATGTAGAAAATAAGTGACAAATTGGTGAAAAAAACAGGAAGAATCGATCATTTTTAATGACTTTTTTACAATTTAAGGGGGCAACCCCACTTCTCTCCAATCTACCTCATTGCTACAAATGTTATGTTTTAGAACTTTCCACCTCTCTAGCCCCTCAGAAGACATGTAAAGGCTTAAATAACCCTTTTAATCCCTCCAAATTATTGAAAGTGGGCCCGGTAGTCGAGTGGGTAAGGGCGCTTGGCTGCGGGTTGGAGGTGGGAGGTTCGATTCCCGGCCTCGGCGGAGGACGGGAATTTTTCCACGCTTCTTTCTCCTCCAAACGGGCCCTAAGGTCTACCCAGCCCTCTATAGAATGGGTACCGGGTTTCTTTCCCGGGAGTTAAAGGCGGGCGAGCGACAGGCCGACCCCCCGTCCTCAACTTTGTTCCGTAGGTTCTGAACACTGGAGCCTATCCTCCAGTTGCATTGCGCGGTCCTCTGGGCCTGATCGCAACTTTAACTTAAATTATCGAAAAGTGATAAAAATAGGGGGGGGGGGGGAGTCGCCCGAAAACGGTGGGTAATGGGGGAAAACGGAGGTTATATTCGGATTCAGGAGGTCATTTTACATAAGAATCAACAGGAATGGTGACAGCGACAATTTTCATGCCGTCCAGTGTTATCCATTGTTCGGTTTGGCTCAAGTAGAAATACAGATATTGTATTTTGCAAAAAAAAACAACAAAGGGTTTGCTGTATAGGGTCATTACGTAGTGATCGATTTTGTCTGGTACAAACATCACCAGTGATGACGTCATCAACTTGAACTCCGAGCAGTCAGTCCAAGATGGCATCCTTTTGTGATCGCAGCTGCGTAGCCAAGCAAGGGATATAGTGTGGAACGTTGTTAATTATTTCAATTTTGATTATTATTATGTATTCGGATCTGTAGAAAATACAAAAAAAAACGGATTTTTCCGTAATGTTTACAAGATTCAGTTACAGATTTTAGCAATTGATGGTGCTGTTACGTCCTGGCAACATCAATCTATAAGGAAAACATGTCATCAAAAACTCTTCTTTCATGAACTGAACTGTAGGGTTCTGTGATGAATGAATATCACCATCATTTCCATGAGGATACCCAGAAGTTTTGTACACCAATATATTTATTTTTCCTGTTTTATTTGTTTTTCTCTCCAATAAAATTTTCAGTCATTGTAAAAATGCTTTAGTGAAATTTCACTCTTTCTCTTAAATTGTAATAAATTATATATTGTAATAAATTATTAATTATATAAGACCCTCCACACAAATAAGAAATATTTAATTTATAAATCAAGACATAATAACAGTGACATGTTTCGAAAATTCATCGTCAGACTGTAAATAAAATTATAAATTATAAATTTATAAATTATATATTTCTTATTTGTGTGGATGGTCTTATATAATTAATTATATTATTACACACACTATGAATAATTGTAATAAATTATATTCTTTAATAAAGAATTTTGTTATAACGTCACAATAACGCTGTTTTATAAGATTTTACTAACTACGTACTGATCTAATAAGTTTTTCGCTTTTTTTTTTATTATTAAAATTAAACTTTTATAAATATGAATGAGAATTGATGTTGAATGTTTGTCCAGAATATTTCAACATAGTTAATATTAATAAACTGAATATTGAGTCTAAAATAACCGAAGAAATTAAATTTTTTACTTCTAAAACTCATTACTTTTAAGATTTTAATAATTTTTCAGTTACACTATTTCAATTTATTTTTTACAGTTGCAAGCATTAGTATTATTTGAAAATACTAAAATACAGATATTTTTGACTGAATATATAAGTAAAAGCTTTTGAGTATCAAAAATCTATTTTATAATAATTGCCATTTTTTTTATTACAAGTAAGATAGTTTAAACAATAATCAAGAAACACAATTAACACGCACAAACTACGCAAAGGATTCGCACCCCCGAGCTGTCATCGTGAAGAGACTGCGACGGACCGTTTCGCCCTTATTAGGGATCATCAGCCAGCCACACTCCACCGATAACCATCCCGGCTCTTACTCCCAAGAGCGGGACTTCTCTCCAAAGAAATCCAAAATAAAAATTAATAAAAATTAAAAAAGCGTAGTTTGTGCGTGTTCATTGTGTTTCTTGATTAGTTCACTTGCGCACGTTAAAGAACGTGTAATCGTTTAAACAACATTTTAAAAAAAAATTAGCTGAAAGATTAATGTTTGTGAATTATTAATAATATTGGATCGGATGGTGAAATTCAATATCAGTAGCAAATACGTGTTATTTAAAGAGTTTAATGGAAAGTAACCCTTGTACTTCCTGTCTGTATAAATTAAGCCTTCATTTACTTCCCTGTTGGTCACCCACATTCCTCTAAAACAAAAACTATAAATGCTTTCAGTGTAAATTAAATTGTCGTAAATTTAGCTATTTCTGGTAATGATAAATTTAGTTTCAAATGTTGATTTCGGCAAAAGTCTTTTATCATTTAAATGAAAATTTTATATCGATATTTAGTATAAAAAAAGAAAGAAAGAAAGAAAGAAAGAAAAAATAGTAATTACAGTTCTACATCATTAAATCGCGAACATCCTTTGTAGATTGAAAATATTAAGTTCAACTCTTCAGAATCAGAGATATAGTAAGTATAGATCAAGAAAAAAATAAAAACTTTGATTTTTATTAATTAGGCTATTTTTGTCTGAATTATTCGTAGTTATTATTTTAAAGTATTCCACAAAGGCTAACGTGGCGTTTCGGGTTGCGAGAGCCGGCGTTTCCTGATCAAAGGAACTAGGTTAAGGTCGGCTGAATCCGCCCGCCTGTCTTTAACCCCGGGAAAGAAACCTGGTACCCATTCTTAGAGAGCTGAGTGGACCCTAGGACCGTCTGCAGGAAAATTCAAAGTGGAAAAAATCCCGACCTCCTCCGGGAATTGAATCCGACTCCTTCAGTTCGCAGCCAATCACTTGCTACCGGGCTCACACAATTATTTTGCTTTAGGGTAATTAATTTCCATTTATGATCGCCGTTTAATTTTTACACTAATTACTATTAAGAAATATTATAATCTTATAATTTGAAAATTTTACATATGAAAAAAGTTTGTACCAGCAACCTATTCCAAACAGATGTAAAGAGGTTCAATTTATTTATTGTGTTGATTTGTTCTTCTTCGCGTCTTGATGACATTACGCATATTTCCATCCCAGCCCTCTGCATGGTTTCAAAGGATTGTGCCTTCATTAATTCCATTTCCTACTATAGATGCTATCAGCTAAACTACCAAACTATCGTTTAGAGAAGTAATCCCCATATGCTCTGTATACCGTTTGTATCTTTATATGTATAATCAGGTATTATAACAACGAACTTACCATTAGCTTTGATCGCAGTCACCAGCGAAATCACCAGAATAGGCAACGAGAACCTAAGGGATGCCATCGTAACTCAATGCCAAGAGAACTCTGTGCTTCCAAACTTAATAAATGCTCAATATTAATTCAGGAAGTATGTTTTCTTACCTCCTAATTTATTTCCGTTAGTTAGCTTGGATTTTCCAAGTTCCGTTAATGACACATTGTTCTAATCTTTCTGCTAATATTTATCTTCAAAAAAGGCTAAAAATACCATCTTATCTTCATTTGTTTTGCAAAATGAATTCGGATTACAACTAAAACATGCACGCTTTCATTCTAGAACAGGAATCAGATTCGAAATGAATAAAAATTAATTAAAATTGATTCATTTATTTATTTATTCAAATGTTAAAATAAATTTTTAATAGCATTTGCATAATATGCGGCAAGAAAAAAAAAGAGCTAACATTCATTTTCCAATAAAAACGAAAGGATCTTCTTTAATAATAATTAAAACTTAATTAGTAATAAAGTTGGTTAGTAATATTTATTTATTTACTATCATGCACAGGAATTCTGAATAGAAGAGATACATAATAATTGGATCCATCCAACAAAACTAAATAAATAAATAAATAAATAAAGGTGGAAAGCGGTGAATAGGAGATCCCCACCACTCCCGGGAGCTGTAACAGAATCCATAGTCTTTCACACGCTCTGAGTTGATCGTCAAGGGTTAAATCTGGCTAATGAGTCCTAACAAAGACGAAACAGCTGTCCCAAATTCCCCGTTGATGATAACTTTTATAACCCCACAATAATCTCCTTGGCACGACAGTGTTTGTAATTATAAAGAATTAGGATAGTTCAAATTCTGATTTAAGTGATTCTCTGTAAATTTTATATAATTCAAGAAAACTTAATAAAAGAGATGAAGAATCAATGTAATAGACTAATAATATTTCTGTACGAAGGAACCGCCTGTCTATGAACTATGCCTGAAACAGTGGAGGCAGGACCGAGTACGTGTTGTACCCATCGTCCTGTCAGCTACTAGTCTGGTGCCTCACACACTGCACCACAGCCTCAGCACACTAGGACTTCATAAAAACACTTATGCACAACTCCAGAAGGCTGTGGTACTCAACCCTACACGCATAATTAGGAAATTTATGGACACAACCACACATCCCTAACCAGAGCCGTCGCGTGGGCGGGGCGACCGGGGCGATCGCCCTGGGCGCTGCGGCCAGGGGGGCGCCGCGGCACGGCAAAAATAAAAAAAAAATTAGAAATTCCGTTTTTTTTTTTTGGTTGTAGATTTTTGGGATGGTGGGGGGGGGGCGCAAATATGAAGTGTAGAGCGCCTCACGAAATCTTGCACCGGGCGCCAACCAAGCGACGGCCCTGTCCCTAACCATTCTTGCACAATTTTTTTTTTTTTTTTTTTTTTACACTTGACAATGTGTGCTTTGGTCCTTCACCCGCCATTTTGTCTTTGCTGAGGAAACCAAAGGTTTGAATCTTTTACGTAATAATAATAATAAAAATAATAATTATAATAACAATTCGGGTTCGGATTTTTAATGATAAGAATTTTAGAAGTCAGCATCCAATAAAATAAAAGTTTTATTTCCGTCGTTCGGTGATTAGTACTTAAAATATGTTTTTCACTCCAAAGCGAAAATATCTCTAAATAAGTCGAAAACATACTCTTTTTCTGTCGAAATATGCTCTAAAACTCGAAAAAAATCAGAATAGCTGCCGAATGCGTGCATTGGGCAGGATATGGAATACTTAACTTATCATTTTTATTTTGTTTGATCAGAAATTATTTTCAATGCTTTTTAATTAATTAAATAAGTAATTTATTTACTGTCACAAAATTATTGTTCCACATATCTATTTAGTCCTATTTTAAAGATTTATGTAAGTTTCACTTCGATCGGCGGAGTGAACCGAAATTTCTAGATGGTCTTTTCCATTGCAAACACGTGGTACCCTGTTTGAAATTAAATTATAGAATTTAATTGTATAGTTCATATTATATACAATATTGTGTTCAAACAAACAAGCGAAGCAACTTAACTAGTGCATTTGCGCGTGCGCAGTGCAGTGCGCCTGTGCACATGCGAACATAACATATTGACCATTACCATACGATGATTACGCATGATGCAAATCGTGAAAATACCGTTTAATAAAATTAGTACATCATCATAATATGTAAATGTAAACGTCAAAACAAACCTGTAAACGGTTGTTGCAAAAAACACCACTGGAGCAAAACTGTCTAGTTTGTTCAAGTAAACAGTTAGTTGCAAAAAACATCACTGGAGCGCCACTGTCTACTTTGCTCAATACATGAAAAAAGCAAGAACATTTATGCCCAATGCACGCATTCGGCAGCTAACTTGTCCATTTGATGAATAAAGCAATGGGCTTGCACTTTTCATGAATTCGGCAATTTTTTTGCCGATTTCACGCAATAGGCAATTTCACGAATTCGGTGTAACATATGCATAATAAAAATCGTAATAATGTTCGGAATGATTGTAAACGTATTTATATCAAATTAAAGACAAAAATAAAGATCAAGAAGAAATATGTGTCATTAAAATCCTGGTCTTAACAATAATGAAGTACTCGTAATTTCAAGGAAGTAAAATTTATGAGTCAAGTGAAAAGAGTTTGACAAGTGTAGACCAAGTGTTGAACGGAGAAGGTTGCTATAGAAGAGGCTGTAGATAAAGTTTAATGACAAAATCACCTTTTCAACCTTATAGTAAGGCTCATAAAAATCCTTTTGTGTATGTGTGTCTTTCCACTTTTGAACAAGTGAAAAGATATTCCTTAAACTTGGCTAGCACATTTACGAATAAGAAACAAATAACTAAGAAAAAAATAACTTTAATATTTGAAGAACTGGGTTCCTGTGTGTGGGTGAAAGTGCTAAAACTTCCCATCGAAAAGCAGCAGGAAGCGGAACAAAGAATTTCTATAAATATTTAACAAAGGATATAAATTCACAATCATCTGTGCTTACTTTGATATTATTAATAGAATTTAAGTAATTTAATTATTTGAGGATTTAACTAATATTGTGATCGAATTGTGACTTAGAAAATCATAGCAAATTTATTTATTTATTTTTGTTTTTCATCAAATATTATCAACTTATATAATTTGCTAAGTTCGTCTGTCTGTCTGTCTGTAACTCGATATAATTAAGCTAATAAGATTGATCAAAGGTTCTCAATGATACCATTGAATCAAGAGTACTCAAATTGGATGAAAATATTAGTTCATTGTGTCATTCCATGTTGTTTCCATGAAATTTTAACTGAAATTCCAACAAAACATACGTTCAAAACCAAATAATTTTGTTACCACTGCACCGATTTTAATGTAATTTGGCATACTTACTCAGTTTTTTACGCTGATTTTGAAACTCAAAACCATTTTTGCCGTAGAAGCTTCGTTCACAAGTTAGCGCAGTATTTAGATTATACAAAGGTGAGTTTTAAATGCCTTTCGGCGTTATGAGTCAAAAATAATAATTATTCCTTAGATAAATTAAACTTTAGATATGGTTGGTATTTCGTTTTTTCTTTTTGGGTGGAAAATGATCCTTTAGATTAAACTCTTAGAACCTATATTACAAGTGTACAGGTAAGAAGTACACCTAAATAGGTCTGATAAACATTAAAAAAAAAAAAAAAAAAAAATT
>JAFIDM010093126.1:48565-64897 GCA_023159025.1 Thereuonema tuberculata
ATATATATATATAAATTGTCTAAGTTCGTCTATCTGTAACTCGATATAATTGAGCTATTAAGATAGATTCAACGGTTCTCAATGGTAGCATTGAATCAAAAGTACTCAAATTGGATGAAAATATTAGTTCATTGTGTCATTCCATGTTGTTTCCATGAAATTTTATTCTTGGGAACTGACCTCGACAACTGAAATTCTAACAAAACATGCGTCCAAAACCAAATAACTTTGTTACCACTGCATCCATTTTAATTAAATTTTGGCATACTTACTCAGTTGTTTACGCTGATTTCGAAACTCAAAACTATTTTGCCGTAGAAGCTTCGTTCACAAGTTAGCACAGTATTTAGATTACTTTTACTTTATATTTGATAGTTGATAATAAAATGATTTTTCAGATTTTTTTATGCCTGTCGTCCGACAGGCTTTGCTGCTAGTTTATAACATACTCTTTTATTGTTCTTTTTGTTTCCTACTAAAACCACATATGAATTTTAGTAAAGGCTGCTTGCAGGTTCCTCACCTCTGGTTTAAGTATTTATCTATATTTTGGAAGAGTGGGCAAAGTCAGGAGCTTTTTACCTGGTTGTTCATCATGAATTGTAATGATTCGCGCAATTTCTCCTCTCAATTTGCGACGAGTTCTTTCCTGGGCTTAACTATGACCAACGTAAGATCCTGACCTCTACGATAAGGTTGATCGAGAATTACTATGATCTTATATCCCAGATCTTATACCCCACCTTTTATACCTCCATGACCTTTTTGTATTGGATAGTTTTATATTTTTCCCGCCTAGCTTTTATTTATGAAATGTTCATTAATCTATCCTCTCCCAAACTCTTTATCTATCAAGAGATTTTAGAAAAATGCAGTAGACTAGGAATGTAATACACATCGTTTGAGATGATCGTTTTCCCAAAATATATATATGCAGGTTTTTTTTATGCTCTTCACTTCGGATATAGCGCGATATTAACAATTTTCGTCCGAATCCAACATTGTATTTCATGGCTACTTCGTGAAAGATCATATTTATTAAGTTTCCCGTTATGGATATCGTCTTTTGTTTTAAGCCTAATTTCATAAAATCAGTATTTGAGCATGGGTGAGTGTAAGCTTTCCCCTAATATTTATTAAACCAGTAAACGGATCTTGAAATTTGAAATGCCTATTTATAAACAAGAGACGATCCAACTTTTACAACGTAATTTTTATTCTTTTAGATATCTGTGAAGAATTTGTGAGAACAAATGACAGATATTTTCGTACAAAAACATAGAACAGAAATAATTACTTACCTGGTTGCAAATAAATTTCTATCAATTTCCAACAATGTTTGATTAAAATTGCTCGTGCTTTGAGTTGACTAAAGTTAATGGGAATTAGTCGAATTAAATAATTACTTGCAGATGTAATTAATTCAAAGGAAATAATTGCTGTATTCAATGAATATCATAATTTACAATACAAAACTACTTTTGCATATCCTATTTATTCACTTGATAAAATGAATTTTAACATAAATATAAATCTCGAGAAATCTCTAAAAATACATACATACATAAAATACAGTAGAGCCCCGATTATCCGCGGAATTGGGTGGCAAGGGTTTCGCGGATAACGAAAATCGCGGATATCCCGAAAAAAGACTAAAAATGAGGTGTAAACACGAAAAAAAAATATTTCACCATTAAAAACTACGTTTTATTGTATAAAAAACATAATATGTAAAACATTTAAAATATGTACAGTAAAGCAGAAACCTTTGCTCTACGTTTGCATCCACAAATTCCGAGAAGGCCTATAGGATCACGATGCACAATAAACCTGTCAGTAATTTTCAACCTTCGCACTGTTAATAATTGTATTTTCCCTGTTGTTGGCTTGGATTAAAATTGGTTTTTTTTGAGGTTCGTAATTAAAACAAATTTTCGCGGCCCTCGCGGATAATCAGGGCTCTACTGTATTCCGATCAAATCTTATCTTTTCAAAAATTGGCAGTTGCAATGATCTTATCACTTCCCATTACGAAATCGTCGTCATACATACATCGTCAATTTTTGGACATTTCAATGTGTTGAGCATCCTGTATTGCACCACATCCCCTTGTCCTCGTGTTTGGATAGCATGCCTCACTCCAGCAAATTAGTCTAACACCTTACAATGCCGATCCTCAGCCGATTCAAAGTCTTCCATGTCGTAAAGTACATTTGTTGTCCAATGACAGTTTTTCCTTAAGGCACATAATTGGAACCTCTTCTTCCCATCTATTAATACATCCACTTTGTCCACTTTGTATTCCAGCTAATATTTTCGTTCTGTTCAAGAAACTCTTCCTGGACCTCAATCTCCTTTTAACAGGTTTATGCCCAAAGAGTGGATGTGTGAGGTCTGTTTCCCGTTTAGTTCTCTCCATATCTGCAGCAATCCCAATTAGAGGATAGAGTTTTTCAGTATGAGTTGGCTTAAGACATCCCGTTGTTATGTGGATCGTTTCATTAATAGCCATGTCAACTTGATTCGTATGTGCAGATGCAATCCGTACGGGTACCGCATACTCTGCAGCCGATGTTCTCAAAATCTCTGGTTTGTCTTCAAAAATGAAATGAGGAGTTTTGCTATCCATCACTCTTGAGACAACTCCCAAAAGGTATTCAACAGAAATATGACTACATATTTATACGGAGTGTTCTTTATTTAATAGATGGTGCTGGAGCGATGATCTCTTCTTTATATGCTGCTATTGGAATCAACACTATCCATATTATTTACCCATTTCGACGGCGAAGTTGATGCAATCTACATTGTCAGCTTAAACTGCGTAAAAACTATTTAAAATATGTAGTCATTTTATCTGATTCTAGACTGTACTACAAACTATTGAAAATAATAGACAATCGAGAACAGATGGATATGAGAATTTAGAAGCTTTTTGAGGTCATTTTCTTACACTGGTATCATTCTGTGGATTCCTGACAAATGTGGAATAGAAGATAATGAAAAAGCGGATAACTTACAAAAACAAGCACTTCTATCTTACAGTGACCTTTCCATACATCAATAACATCTAAGAAGATTCAAGAGCTTGAAGTATTGCATCGAGTAAATGACAATTGGCAGATAACTCTAAAACGCCAGTTTCCGACTTTCTCAAAAGCTGTTGTGGCAGAATTTCGATTTTTAACTGGACATGACTGTGTGAATGCTCATCTTCATCGTAATGGTGAGGCCCTAAGGCCTAAGCTATATAAAGCTTGAAGTCCTCTTGTTAAAAAGTTCTACAGAAGGTCTACAAAGATATGTATCAAAACAGGACCTTAGGTCACTACAGAATTTTTGAAAACTATATAAGCCTTTTAGTTATTCTAAAAGTGAAAAAAGAAAAAAATGTAATAAATAAATAAATTCTGAAATTTTGTGATGTTCTGCTGATTGTGTGGCCTTAAGCTGAAGCTTCTTTAGGTTACGCCTAAATCTGGCACTGTGATCATCTTGACGTCTACAGCGCACTTAAAAACTGTTTTAATCGGACACAGAAATAGTGGGAAGCTCGTATGCTAATGGTATGCTGGGCATTTGATAAAAACAACACAAATACAAAGACTTCGAATAAATACTAACTTATTATCTTCCAAATGAAATACCTGTGAAACTATTATCTAGTTTAATTCTCTCAAGTACTGTTTTTAAGATTTGAAACAAGAAGTCCCTGAAAGAACTTACAGCTTACATTCCATACGATGGTGCAGCCTTTTTTTATTATTATTATTTTTGCAAATTTATCAAAACAAAATTACAAGTCTCTGTATTTGTAAATTCTAATTTCTGCCGATTACTGAATTGCAATATTCCTTCTGTTGAAAATTAGTTTTCAAATAATCTGCGCCGTAATCAAATTAATTTTTAATCTTATCAAAGCACGTGTAAATTTAAATTAGATTACAAATTGGATTACGATGCAGTGCCGTACTTCGAAAGAAATTCAATGTTGCATTTCTAATGATTCCCTATGAGAATTTTTATCACCAAATTTAGAGCAAATTTCTCCCGAGGAATTGATTCGGAAAAATAGTCAAATACAAAAGTTTGATCATCTCCAACCCTTAAATATTCACGTCAAGTTTTAAGAAGTATCCAATCATTGGGTAAAAGTTATTAGGGAAAAAACAAGAAATATTCACATTCGCACACATATATAGACTGATTCTATATCCGTGTATGTGATTTTATGAGTCTAATTTTTCTCAGGAAAATACGCTAAAGAACAAAACAAAACAAAGAGTTGAGCAATTTCAGGAAAGTAGGCTTTTAGTTCTTTCAAAAACTTCCTGATTTTTTTTAACCTATTAATCTAACAAAAATATCCTCATAGAATCAGCATAGCTGTGTTTGGTCTGTTAGTGTGTCCTCCTATACATTCTATATTTAAAAAACAAAACAAAAAAAAAGAGAAATTTAAAATAGAAGCATTTTAAGGAAGGAAAGTAGATTTTAAATTCCTTCAGGAACTTATTGCTTCTCTAAAACTCTAGCCCAATGTCGTAGTTAAATTCAATTTTCACGTTAAAAGCAATTTTCCATTTTGAATGCTTCCGAACTGCTGTGAAGTCTCCACGGACACGACAGATATAGCTTTACTCTATTGCATCTCCATGACAATGATTAATAATGCATTTAAAATTCATAATTTTAGTTATACAATAGAAATAGAATTAACGATTGAAATCAAGCAAGGAAATTGAAAATGTGTATTCTACGATAAGAGCAATAATATTTTGTTCTTCCTCGTTACATTGCTGCAAAACAATTGGATGCTTTTCAGTGCTAGGTGATTAATTCCATTTTTTTGTCACGTTGTCGTTTTCGGGCGGGTCTTGTGATTGCATTCTCAGCACTTCAAAAGCCTAAGTATAATTTTTATTTTTGAGGATTTGAAGCAAGAAAAATTCAAATTAAGGCTTTTATGTCCTTTTTATTGAAAGCAACAAGAAAATTACTATATTAACAAGTGAATATAATTTAAAGCATAAATTTAAGGGCGACCCATAATAATAATAAAAATTAAAAATAATAATAATAATAAAAAAGAAAATACAATAATTTAAGGATATATAAAAAAAAAAAAGTTAGAAAAAAAAAAACCAAAAAAAAAAAAAAAAACCATGCGGAGATTGAGAAAACAAGATTAAGAGAAAAAAAATAAAAATTATATTTACAGATTCCAACCGACAACCTTCAGTTCATAAATCCGTAACCTTAACCATCAAACTATACTGACAAATGAAATAAAATATTTGCATTTCTAAGATTTAAGCTAATAGCGGAAATCCAATGAAAACAATGCCAAATATCTCGAATTTGGGGGGCGTTGGAAAGTACCCTACTCCTACGTTGTTTGGGCCTTTGAACACGATGGTGAAGTCTGTTTGTCGATCCGACCTTTCATTCCGGAACTTTTTTATGGGGGGTGTAATGACAACAATGCCCAATATCTCAAACTGGGGGTGGGGGGGGGGGAGGGGGTGAGCCCTGAAAATACTCCATTCCCCAGTGTTTGAGCCTCTGAATGCGATGGTGAAATCCGTTTGTCGATCCGAACTTCCGTTCGGGAGTTGTTAGGGATGGACAGGCACGACGGACGGAGAGGACAAACGTCATAGCGATTTTTGTCGCTATCACAATAGCTCCCAAATGGGTCGCTAAAAAGTTACTCTTGAAAATTAATTAAGTGGCTTCAAAAAGTAAACAACAAATAAAATTTTAAAGTTTATATGCCATCTTTGCGCTCTACCTAAAGTGAATTATAATTATTGCGGTTAAGCGTTTCGATGGGAAGCGTGAAACAACTGTATGTGAACTTTCACTTATGTATGAAATATATAAATCTCATTACTATTGCTAAGTCTTAATAACACCACAAATTACATATTTTCTTCGAAGTTATAATGTAAAGTGATACATTCATTATTACTTATATTATGCTAATCTAAAGGAGGTAAAATCATTTAACAATATTCAGTGTTTTTAAAATCGACTGTAATTATATTGATTGCTAAAATTGATACAATGCACCGTTCAGAAACCACTTTTTTTCAGTAAACGACAAAAGCAGTAGCGCCGCTCAAATGAAACAGAAACCTCAAAATTGATTTAGTTTTATTACTTTTTTTACCTTTCGATAACCATTTAATAGTATTATCGCAGGAAATATCAATTAATGTTTTGATAATTCATAAGATAATAGAAAGAAATGTAAAAACTTACTCTTGTAGTTTACATATCTTATATAATATTTATATAAAAGTAGCACAGAATATTTATGATAATGTTTTCCAAACTTCGAAGCTCTGATTAAAAGCATGTAATCGGTTATATTTAAGATGTATGTTAATAGTTATATCTTTTTTCTATAATTATATACATTAATATTAAAACAGATGATAACCTGTAAAAGCACTTAAGTATCAAAAATTTTATCAAATTAAAACTGAAGTTAGATATTTAGTGAAAATCGTTATCAATAATTTTATGGAAGCATTGTAATTTTGTGGTTAAAGATTAAAATTGATAAAATTATGATTAATAAGAGTATCATAATTATTTTTTCCTTTATAAATCACAAAAGATCTTTTAATATACAGCAGTGTTTTGTTTGTTTGTTTTTTGTTGTGTGTTTTTTTTTTTTATATATAAAAAAATTACATATTTTGCGTTTTATTCTTTGTCATCATTTTTTTTCCTCATTAGTCACTGTATGATAATAAAATCATTTGTAAAACAACAAATTTTAAACAAGTCCAGCAAAAAAAAAAAAAAAAGTATTAAAATTATATTTGTTTGAAGTACAACTGTCTTTTATTTGTTGGTTGAAATGATGGATTAAAGATATGTAAGAAAAAAAAAAGAAAAAAGCTTTTAACAATCATATAAATATTATCCTAGTTTGCAAGACCTTTGTAATCGATTATTTCAAATCATACAAAATTTTATAATGTATTTATAATTTAAAATTTCTTAACTCTTTTTTTTTTAGAAAGCATATTTTCAAATGAATTCTTTCGTCAATGTGATCAATTGCGAATTTAGGTAATATGATATACGTTGCGAAATGGGTCCTTCTCACTGTAAATATACTCATCGATTGAGCATGTCTGGAAGCTCCTCCGGCCATCCCTTGAAGATGGCTGACAGTGACTCGGAAAGCCCACACTACGAAAATGAATCTCAACTCATGGGTCCTCGTGTAGTTACCATCTACAAAACCGAAACAGGCTTTGGCTTCAATGTTCGGGGTCAAGTTAGCGAAGGCGGACAGCTGAAAAGCATTAATGGCGAGTTATACGCTCCTCTACAACATGTGAGTGCCGTGTTGGAGGGCGGCGCAGCCGAGAAAGCTGGCATCAGGAAAGGAGACAGAATTCTCGAAGTGTAAGTCCATTTCTTTTCAAAAAAGACGTCTCGAAAATGGTTCATTAAGGAACGATGTTCTCTAATCGACAGGCAGCGTTGTCTCTTCATTTGAGAATGGGAGAGATCGATGCCTTTGCCCGACATGGAATTAGGCCTAATTCCCAAGGAGTTAATCTATTGAACGTTTTGTATTTCCGTCAGTTTATTTACTTTGTTTCTTTTTGCGGTTGGATCTAGTTAATTGTTGTCAGAAGCAGTTTCATGGATTATTAACGTTTCATTTAAAAGAAGAGTAGTTGGGAATGTAGGAGACAAGCAGCTGTAGATGTTGGTACATGAGAGACAGGATGTTAACATTCAATCAAACGCTGACATTTCAACTCATTTATTCCTCTCGAGCCAGTGGTCGGATTTCATTCAGAGACGAAAGTGCCACTCACATAACTTACAGTACTTTGTAGCCAATTTCAGTCTAGGGTAAATTCAGAATCTCACACTAAGTATCAGGAATTCGTCTATTATCATTTCAAGGGAGATTAGAGTTAAGATTGACTGATAACAACTGATAGATTTTTGTTATTGTTTATTTTAAGATTCATCTTTTTTTTTTCTTGTATTTTCGGTATCGGCCAACGATTTGCTATGTTACCATTCGACTTTTTTTTTTGGCCCTTCTTTAAATGTCAGCGGCAGTCTTTTATATCATAGTCTGATCACACTGGAAATAAAGGCATTCCGGGTTCATTCACTGAGAACCTCATTATAAATTTCTTCAGGGAAAAAAAAAGCATTGAAAGCACTATTAGTTCCTTAACTAGTGTAGCTTCTTCTTATAAATTATTTATTTATAATATATTGAAAGTAAATCCTAACAAATTTGAGAAAAAGGGCATTAGAAACCCTAAAATTAAATTTATTGATTTTAAGGGAGTATTACAGGAAATTAAGTATCATTTTAAGTCCTCATATTTTAAGAGCGTCGTTACATAATTTTCCATTATAATGATTATTACTGAATATATATATATTGTCTTAAAATATAATATATTTGTTAATCTTTCTTTAACGTGCGGAATGAACTATCTAAGAACACAATTGATTTGTGCGTGTCAATTGTGTTCTTAGATATAATATATTTGGTTTAATTCTGTTACTTTTCACTTTGTGGAGAATTTTTTTTTCTTACATAGAAATGTGTTTTCCACGAGTTTAAAAAACAAAATTTCTAATCGTGCTCTACAAACGTTTTATTTAAAATTTTGTTGATATGAATTATTGCGATGATGGTTTTATTTATTATAAATAAGAAAATGCTTGTAAGAATGTTAAGATACAGATCCAATCAATAAAATTTATTATGAAATAAATTTTTGGGAATGAATAATCTGTTTTATTCAACATGATACAATTTTTACAAAACGATATTCAATAAATTCAGAATCTAATATATATGTAAACTTTGTATATTATGTGTTTTCTTTATAAGTAATTAGTCATTTGATAAAAATTGACTTAGAACTTGAACAAAACCAAATTTGTAGAACATTAATTCGGTTTTGTTCAATTTCCTTGGCTTTATTCTATATTTGTAAATTTGATTATATATTGAGCTATATTAAAAGACTTTATTTGATGATTTTTTGATTTGGTCTTGAATATATTGAAAATCAGAATATTTCTTTTATCTTTATAATTTTATCAAAATTTTGGAAGTCTCTTGAAATATCTTTTGATAATTTTTTTTTTTTTCTTAATTTCTTTCTTCTTCCTTTTTTTTTTTTTAAAGGAAATCTCGAACTATTGTTTTGTTTGATTTCTTCTAATATTTGCCATTGAGTAAATGGTACTGATCCTCTTACAGGAATTACCTAAATTCTCTTTTAAAAAAAATCTGTTGCCTGGTTTTCTTTAATTTCATTTAATTGATGATCTATAATTTTATCACTGTCAAAGAAGTGGAGTGACTTGTAGTAATTCAAAAAACAGACCCAGACAGAAAGAAACACAACGAACTAAATTTATGGTTTGCTCTGGCTTAGCAATGCTAGTACAAAGGGACCTTTTATGTTATTACATTATATATATTGTTAATTGGGATGGTACTTGTGTACTAACGCCACCGCAGCCGGAAGTGTTGCCAATCTGCAATGGCTGGAAATAGTTGGGTTATTTTTCAATACATACATCCTGCAGCTAAGCCAACCTAACTTAACCTAACCTAATCCAAATGTAACCTTTGTAAATTGAACCTTAGGGGTGTAAATGTGAGCTAACCTAATTCTAACTGTTTTTGGTTGTAAATTGAACCTTAGGGGTGTAAATGTGAGCTAACCTAATTCTAACTGTTTTTGGTTGTAAATTGAACCTTATGGTTGTAAATGTGAGCTAACCTAATTCTAACCGTATGTATACACGCCGTGGGCAAGATCGCTTCTCATGATTGGCGACACTTCCGGCTGCGGTGGCTTTAGTACACAAGTACCATTGGGATTTTATATCATTAGATATTGTGGAATTGTAGAAAATATTTTGTTATAAATGGATTTTTTTTTTTAATGAATTTTTACATTTTATTACTTGAATTTCTTCTCCTTAACATATTTGTTTTAGAAAGAACAGATTTAAAAATATCATTTTTTATTAAGTAATTAAGTTTTTAGTTAATTTTATTTTTCTATATTGAAATATTCATTTATGCCTATGTAAGTGTTTGTAGCTATTATGCTTAAAAGAAATCTTTTCTTATTTAAGTCAAAATGCATCAATAATCAAAATGTAATTAATTAATTCATGATATAAAAGTCCCTTGATAACATTGCATCTTTCTCAGCCAAATCTTGGAACTTTATTTTGTTTGCTCCATGCTGAGCCTATATATTAATTGGCTTTAAAGGATAAAGCTGTACAGCTACAGGTCCTTGGGTGCATGGGAGGTTTAGGCACACAGTGATTCGCAACTAATGGGAGTTGTTGAGGTTTGGGGATTCGCACCTGCCTTTAACCCCTATTTGACAGAGGGCTGGGTAAACCCTAGGGTCCATCTGGAGGAGAAATAACCAAGGATAAAAATCCCATCCTGGTCTTCTCTAGTCTGCAGTCCAGGGTCTTAACCCCTGGCTCAACAGTTGATTTTAGGAAAGAGTTTTATTTTTTATTTTTTATTTTTTTTTTCTGTTTTTAATTCATTTTTGGCATTAAAAAATTATAAAGAGAAAAACTTAATTGGCTTAATTTTTTTCTTTCAATTAATATTTTTATAATAGTTTAAAAAATCATGAATAATTTGTATTTTTTTTAAAATTTTGATTAACTCATATGGATTTCATTAAAGAACCTATCCCAATACTTTAGGAAATTGTTGTACATAAACTTATGAGTAAGTTTCATTCTAAAGCTGAGAGTTTTGATGTATAATCTTCATACATTGGTCTTGTTCCCATTGGTTTGAGTACTCAAAATTTAATCTGAAAAGACAAAAACATACAGATTATTCAACAATAAAGACAATACCCCCCTCCCCCTGCAACACATACACACACACACACACACACACACACACATAGTCCTGAAACAATGTGTTTTTTTTTTTTAATACGAGAATATGTTTGTATTTTATTTAGGCGAAATAAATTACATTGACTGACTATGGAGGAATCTTATTACTTTGCTGTTAGCCCATTACGTATTCTCCTTTGAACAGTGAAAATATCTTTACAATCCAATGGAAGAGATTAGGAAATTATCAATTGAAACAATCATTCTTATCATCTAGCAAATAGATAAAATCCTGTATGCTAATTTTTTTAATGAACATACAGAATTTTATCTATTTGCTAGATGATAAGAATGAGGAATCTTTAAATGTTTACAAATTTGTGATGACTAAAATAATTTGTTTCTTGAAAGGCAGTTGAACATTATTGGTTCTGTACTTGTATTTGATAATCTAACAAATTATTTTCTTTCTTTTTTTTTTTTTAGCACTAATCCATGAATAAATAAATGCTGAAATGACAATTACTCCTTGAATTCCTGTATTTTTTATTTATTTATTTATTATTATTATTATTATTTTTGTGAAATATTGATTGTCTGTCTGCTTACATATAACCCTTGATATATCTTTCTTTTCTTTATTGTTTTTTTTTATTCATCAGTGTTTGATTATGACCTCTTAAAGTACATGGTATGATTTTCAGCATTTCATTTGCATATTTGTCGAGTTGTAGACGAATATGAAAGCCTTGCTCTTTAGGCACTACTTAACTAAGCTATATTAGACAGCTGAAACTAGTACTCTTATATCTCAAATATTACTATAAATTTTCTAGAATAAGCAAGTTTTTTATTACCTCCTCCTTATTTACAATTTGCCAGATTTAAAGGAAAAAAAATTTGTATTTAGGGAATCTTCAAGTTTCCCAAATGGACAGTCATCGGAACATTCTGAATTAAATTTTATATTGTGATCATTTGTAACAGGATTGTTGACTTAGCAAATAAAATAGGCATTGGAATATTTATTGCTTTTTGACATTTCCCCTTCCTCCTCTCCAATAGTAAGTAAAAATTAAGGCAACAATAAAATGAATGGAAGACCTTTCATTTTGTTTAGTTACCTGATCTTTTACCATCCAGTTCTAACATAAATAATTCTACCAATCTCCATTGACTTTCAGTTGTCAAAAAAATTTTTTATTTTGTTTGATGTGGAGTTGAATGTGATTACTTTTTCTACTTTTTTGATTCATCCAGTACTTTTTATATTTGTGGAGTTCAATTCTATCAAGATTGTTATCACAGTCTGACAAAATAATCAGAGGAGGAATAGAACAACAACAACAACAAAATTTTGTTTGCTTTCAAATCAAAAATATATCACAGGCTTTACATGGTTTGTTTCATTTGAAAATCCATAAATAAATTTATAACATGAACCTTAGATTTTTTTTCTGCTTTAATTTGTTAGGAAAAAATGAGATTATAGCAAACAGCAAATACTAATCTATAAAAACACAATAACTGATCAAACTTACACAAATCTTCATTATTTTTGATATTTCTGCTCTCTCACCGAGAACTTTCTTCAGGAAAAATTACATACAAAAGGAAGAAACAAAATATGTTTTCTTCCGTGACAACAAATTTGAATAAACAATCATAAAATATCACTTAATAATAACAATAGAGTAGTAAGAAACCTACATTCTGATAAACATACACATCAATTGTAAAAACTTTATAATTAAAACAATTGACAAACATCCATTAAGCCCTAATATTGCTTTTACTTTCTTGTTACAACTCATAATTTTTTTTAAAGTTCAAATGAAACCTCGTTGACTTTTTGAGTTTTCTCTTTATTGAAACAATTACACCAATTGATAAAGCACGATTCAATAAAGAATCTCTCCTCTTCATTATTGGATTTATAATGTTTTGGAAGATTTAGAAGTTTATCTATTTACTAATAATCTACTTTAAGATAATTTTCGACGTTTTAATAAAATATCTTTTTCTTTGTTAAATGGCAAGTTCTTTGATATAATTATTTATAACATCATCAATATAAAGGATTTCATTTCTTAAAATGATGATCTGTATATTTTTTTTCTTTTTTTTTGTTGACTAACAAGAGAAATACTACAAATGAATTGATCATCTTCCCATGAAAGGTTATAAGTGGTGAGGAAGTGAAGAATATGTCAAGAATCCATATTCTGTTTAAGAATTCTATTGTAGTTCATTATTGATTTTTCAACCTCAAATATGTATATGATGATAATGGACAATTTTTTAATGTCTTTTTAGGAATGGCATTAATGTTGAAGGAGCAACTCACAAGCAGGTGGTTGACCTCATCAAATCAGGAGGAGATGTGCTTACCCTTACTGTTATATCAGTTACGCAAAAGGTAAGTCTTTACATTTATTAAATAGTATTGTCTATTTTAACAGAAAGCTGACTTTAATTAACAAATTATACAATGCATGATTGCTCAGCTTTTTTAACTTGAAAAAGGCATCCGGAAATATGCTGTTCAGAGATTATGAAACAGGATTACTCAAAATCTTGAAATCTCTTCCTCAATTGTGTAGAGGGAACTACTGTAATGCTTAAAGTTGCAAATCAAATCCCTAAAAAAAAGCGAGTGATTTTATGATTAACAAAAATTATTTTAAATGAAATTTGTCTTTTGTGTTATGAATATGGTAAAGTAGTTTTGATTAGCAGTTTTGACTTCCTGAATGAACTCCTGTCTTACAATGATAAAAAATATACATGCAAGGAATCTTGAATAGCATAAGAATTATTTAGGACTTTATTACTTAATTTAAATAGTGCTCTGATTTTTAAATAGTTTCCTTTGGACAACATAGATCTTTAAATTTTTATGTTACTGCTGTTTAAAATTCATTGAAAGCTATAGTAATTATTCTTATACTAAAATTTCACATTGCATTACTTTCTGATCTGTGATATATGGTAGTAGGGTTTTTTGTGATCACAACTGATGAAAGATTTAAGAATTGTATCCAGACATTGCTTCAAGATATGATACTTTTTAAATTTAAGACTGCAACAAGTAGTATGTTTATGAAGAACTGATCAAGTTCCTAAATATATCTGCAGATCCTACATCAAACCTAGCTCTTATGCTCAGCTCACAAGTGGCTCATCACAAGTCATCTTTTAAATACCAGACATCGATAATAGTAGAAAATGCAAATATAACCCCAGTGCCCTATCCAACTGTAAATTGCATCCCACCATGGAACTTCCGACCTCCGAAAATAGCACTAGACATCCCAGGACTGACATCCAAAAAAGATCTTGTTGACATACAAAGAATTGCTACCCTAGAAGTTATACAATTAAGATATGATAGCTACTACAAGATTTACACTGATGGTTCATTGGATCCTACTGAATTAAAATCCGGAGCTGGATATTTTGTGGATCATTCTTGCCAGACCTTCTTCGTTCCAGCGAATTCCTGCTCCAGTACTGATGCAGAGCTCCTTGCCATCAATGCGGCGGTTGCCCACTGTATAGTAGTTGAAAGCGAAAAGATATGCATCCTTAGTGACTCTAAAAGTGCATTACAACTCCTCATGCAATATAAACCCTCAAGCTATTATCACAGGATCCAAGAGATTTTCCATCTCCTGAACATGACCACTCAAAAAGAAATTTGCTTCCAATGGATACCGAGCCATTGCGGGCTTCTCGGAAATGAAAAAGCTGATAAAGTCGCAAAAGCTGCCACAAATATGCATCCTGTTCCTTCTAAAGAATATACTCTTTCAAGCTGCATAGCTGCATCCCGCAAAATTCTAAGACAAAGGTGGGTGGAAAGGTGGAATGATGAACCGACTGGCCGCCATCTTTACAGTCTCCTCAAAGAACCTAACGATACAGATATCTACAAAAACCTACCCAGATCTGTTTCATCATTCGCATCACGAGCCAGAATAGGACACATTGTTACCCAGTCCTACCTTTTCCGCTTTCAACTCGCTGAGTCGCCCCTGTGTCTTGCATGCCAAGCTGAGGAAGAGACTCTACAACATATCCTTCTGTACTGTACCAACAAGTCAGATGTCAGAGATGAATTGAAGAGAAGACTCCAACCTGATTGTACTCTCAAACAAATACTTATTGAACCTACCTATTGGAGACTAGCCTGCCATGTTTATGAGAGACACCGTGCCGTCGGTATTACCTGAAGCTGGATGCACGTATCAAGAATCAATCAATCAATCATCATGAAGAACTGATGATTATAGTTGATAAAAACTTACTATAATACTAAAACTTGCTAAGAAAATGCTTGAGGCATAATTTGTTTATAAAGTAAATTCTTGATTCCTATTCTTTATAGAATGTCCAACCTAACAATTTGTTTAAGCTGTCTTCTGGAGCCCGGGAACATCGCTTTTAATAACAGGAGTTTCTTAGTTTTCGACCTCATACTTGTTTGATATAGATTCGCTTCAAAACTGACACTAAATGTCTTTAAGTTGGTCTTGAGACCATGATTATAACCACAGCTTTCTGGATACTGAATTGTCTGTAGATTCAGAAGCCATCTTTGAATAACATGAAAGGCACATGAACCACTTTTTTGGATCACTACTGATTGACTTAATTCCTTCATAATCTTGAATCTCTTTTGTATGCTGATGTTTTAGCAGTCAAAGTTTCTCTTCTACTGCTTTTCAAAAAGTGAGTGGTGTTCTTGTGAGCAATATTCATTGAAGGTTTTGGTCGCGAACGTGTACCACTGTCTGGGATCCAAGGATTCATAATAATTACAGTGTTTTCATGGCTAATGCATTCTGTGATTTAAGTAGTTATCCTTTGTTATTTGCTTGATGCTTTTTGGCAGTGGAATATTTCTGATGGTCTTAGAGAGAAACGGACCTTAAACTTGTGTGAAAGTGGGAGAAAACACAGAAAATAATTCTGTAATACTGAATATATTATGTGTTATTACCTTCTTTGTGTTATTACCTTCAATTAAATTTGTGTCCAAATAAGTCAATGGACTCGTTTACTTTATGCATTCCCAGTTGATGGCTGATTTATATCAAATTCTTGTAATTTCCAAGATTATTCATTATAAAAAAGATAGTGTTGTTGAGTTCATTTCCTGCCATTAATAAAATTTTGATTCAATTTGCTGTGGGATTGATTCCATTGATCCCAGTCAGCGTATTTACAAATTGTATAACTATTCAGATATTGATGTTAACGTTGATTAATCAGAATTTTATGTAAAATCTTTAAATGCATCTTAATGTACTCCTTCTACAATGTTGGAATATTCAATCTTGATTATAAAATTATTGTAAATTTTTGAAAAACAGAAGATAACTTATGATTTTACTAGAATGAATTAAGAAATTATGAGAT
>JAFIDM010093127.1:12070-60256 GCA_023159025.1 Thereuonema tuberculata
GTCGCAAGAAGCAAAGATGTTAGGTCATGTTGGTTGATCTTCTGTTAATCGTTGAAAATTCGTCTCACTGAAGATCATTGCTTTCTAGAACTTATACTGGGGTAGGTTAAATTGGAAAATAAAACTAACCCATGATGGACTTAAATAATTAGGGATAAAAAACAATTGTCGGATAGGACTTAAATTAAGCTCTTGTAAAAATTATTTCATAATCCTCAAATTTTGGATAGGAAACTCGAAATTGCCTTGCATTATAAAAAGTAATCGGATGGGAAAAAAAAATAAGATTCCAATCTCCTAATCATACATCTCTCTCTTAAAAAAAATGTTAAAAAGCCTTTTTGAAACATTTTCTCCCTCGAGAGAACGAAAAACACGTGCAACAAAGGAATGAATGACTGCCTAACTATACTCTAGTTTCAGCTAACACGATTAACGTCTAAAACAATCATTAAATTTATTATAAATAAACAAATAAGTTTGACAATGCGAGAATTAACTGACGATCTGATTGAGTAACAGCATCTTTTGGTCCTTGTTTTAATATGGAAAAAAACAAAACAAACATAACAAACTCAATAATATAAGTTTAACAGAGAACCATTTTTGAAACGAAACAATCAGTTAGTTTCAAGCTCTCGACATCGGGTGCAATGTGGCCTTTGGCAGTTGGAACCTTAAAAATATCCAAAAATATAGCTTTTTTTCGTCTTAATGTTTCTCCTCAAATTCTCAAAAATAAGGGAGAAAAAAACTGATCTGGGCTTTTTTGAAGTCTTAAAAATGCTTTCTGACATACTCGTATTTTTAAATATTTTTGTTTGTCTTTTTCTCAAAGAAAAATCACGACAAACAACAGCTCGGCCGAAACAGTTCGCAACGTTAAAAACCCTAGCAGCGGACCGTAGCAATGGACTCTTTGAACTGTGACGTAGGTTGTGACGACACACTTAAACGGTCCATTACACCTGTCAAACGTAGATACGCTATTCTTGTCAATATTGCGTGTAAAAAGCGTTGAAAAACATGTGAAGCTCTGGTGGTAAAACCAATCCCATAAAAAGATATTTAATCGTGTAAAAAACTCTACAGATGAAAGATGAACGACAGCTGATTGATTTTTAAAGAACCTGTAGAATTTTCTCGAACCTAAATTACATATTTGTTTCAAAGTATATGCGAAATTCCTTTGAACAAAACGTAAGGGGTTATCATTCAATAGGAGAATCTTAGTAAGAATGGATATTTCGTTTTCAAACAAAGTGCCGTTGGAGCATACGTTGAACACTCTATAAATAGCCATAGAGATAATATTTCTTTTGAAACAAATGGGACATTGGAACTGAAGTGCAATGTGACTCCTGAATATGAATCCTTGCGAAATAAAGAAGTGGAAACCTCATTATGTTCTCTGATAACCGAAACATCTAGAAACGACAAACGCCCATCAATTTCAGTTGCAAAGGTGAACCACATGTCTTCTTGCGAGGTGTGAAATAACCTATTAACATCATTGGCCGAACCCCTTTTTTTAACCAAGAATAGGTCATCGACATATCTATACGAAAACTTGACGTTATTATTGATGACAGGCCTAGATAGTGCCTTTAATGTTCATAACAATCTCCGTGAGAACTGCCGATGAAGATAAACCCATAGACCCCTATGTTATTGGTAGATGCGATCGTCAAATTGGGAAAGTTGCATTTTTATCAAAGACGGTATTTACTGTATATTCAAGGGTTGTACCAGCACGCCTTTAGAGATGCTTGTATACAAAGCGTGTTACATCAAACGAAATAAATTCATGTCCGTCAAGGTGCTGAAATTTCCTAATGTTACCTAACAAATTGTTTGTTGTTCCTAATGGTGAATTGGGAGAAGAAAGGGAATACCCTCTTTAACTTTCTAGCAAAAAGTAGACAAAATATAAGCGACCGTAGTCATCGCGAAGTAATAAAGTTCTGGACATACAATTCTTGTGTAAGTTTTCTGATAGGCTACTTCGTTAAACAGTGACCTCATGATACGATTATAATTGAGATGCCCTCTGTATTACTAAGGAAACTCAGCATATTAAATGTATATTTATATCAGTATAATAATGGATATTTCGTAAAGTCATGCGATTTAACTGAGAACTGTGTTGCAGAGTAAATTTGTCCAATTTCGGAAGAAGTAATTTCATCTGAATTTTGTGAAAACGAGCTCAGACAGATAAGTTGCATCAGAACAAAAGTGAAATGGATTGATTTAATGGAGAAAACTTCTCAACTTAAAAACTTGGACATAATCTTTTTTTTTAAGAATTAACTATTACAAAAGAATGCAATACTAATTTAAGTTCTTTCTTCAGTTGATCTGTATACGAAGAAAAATAGAAAAAGTTACTCTTATAGTAGTGCATATGTATAGTAGTAGTTATAAAAATATGTGTTTCCGAATTTTATTAGAAATTTAAGTTTTAAGACTGGTTTTGAAGTGAAGGCCTATGGGCGATGTTAATAGGAGTGTGAGTTATTATTTAGTTTTGTGGATTCGAAATCAGTATATTGTATTGATCTATACCAAACTTAAGATACTACAATAAAATCAAGAAAATAACTTGTCAGTTAACATAAAGCGATCAAAATTTACCCACCTCCATAAAGGCTATACGAAACTTGACACAACAACTGATGGCCTATCTGTAGTATACATCTCTCTCGATAGATTGGTGATAAGATTTTAACTTCCGTCGTTCTCACCAGAATACATTGTTCCTGTTGTAAAAAAACGTTACTGAGTGGTGTAAGGATGTCTTGCATGATAAGGCTTAAAGAATGGGCTTTGAAGAAAGGCTTAAAGGATGGGCGAAGTTTGCTGGTGTTTCGAATCTAACCATCCAGGGACTGGTATATAACAATTCGATTGATAATCGTAGACAAAGCTGTGGCGGAAAGTACAGTTCTTACCGTCAAGGAAAGCCCTTCAGACTGCTCAAACCAGACCGACGTTTTACAGATAGTCAATTGAAGATGTCTCAACCTATCTGAGAAAGAATACTGCGTAGGAACTGCTCTCCACGAATTTTTATAAAAGAGTATCTCGGAAGAAGTCCACGCTAAAGTTGTATAGTTGCAATGGTAGACGCTGCAGAGATTAAGCGATTGGAACACAAAGTCAGAGGAGTTTCATACATTTTATTTATTCTAATTCATTAATCTTTGAACTTATCGCTATAGAAACTACTTAAAATATCTTAATTAGCTAATTGTAATAACATAATTATTAAAGGCATATTAACATTAATTAGGTAATTTTTTAAAAAGTTCTTTATTTTACTCCTTTTCTTCATACATTTTATTAGAAAATAGATTAACCTTGGTTTGCTCGGGAGAAACTGAAAAAGTATTTCAGTTAAATTTTTTGTTTGTTTTTTTGTTTAGTCCTGCTGTTAGTACTTGACTTGGCAATATAGAACCTTGTATATTGTTTCTTAAATATTCTTACATATGTCTGTAGTATTGTATTTATTCTTTATATATGTATAAGAATATTGTTACCTATTTTAAATATATGAAGATACATAAATTCTAAATTTTGATTAACTTATCAATATTATAATATTAACTAAGAAAAAGCATTATTAACACTGCTAGCTAATTGATAAATTTCTAAATATCTACATTTTATAAATTTCTAAATTACAACATTTAGTCTTTCAGTGCTAACTTTTAATGGTTTAATGACTCAACAATATCAAAAAATGATTATTATAGGAATTAGACTTTTCAGATAATTCTGGAATGTTGAAAACTCCTCAGGTGACAATCTGTCGCCGTTTTGTTTATGCAGTTTGTGATTCCGAGCATTCAACCCCCAAATTTCGACATCTCCACGGCCTTAGATCTACATAAACTTTGGTTTACGATGGAAGAGATGATATGTTTTCGTGATGTTTCCCTTGCAACATTCCATAGATAAAGGACACTTATATTTTGTTTTCCACAACGACACGAATGGAATCGAAGTTAAAACAAATTGAGCAGTAATAAGGAAATTTACTAAAGTTCGATTTTTTTTTATGTACCCTCTAGGTCCCTGTTTCCCAACGTGGGGCGCACGCCCCACAGGGGGACAATTCGATTGTTGAGGGGGGTAATTCGAAAATGGAGCAATGTTGTTTTTTTTTTGGTTGTGAAAGTTAAAAAAGTTGTTTTCTTTTTTTTTTATTATTATTTTTTTTCTTTTTGAAGTTATATCTAATTCGGTGGGAATACCATACTTTAGATACTTTAGGTGGGGCACAGCACAAAAAAGGTTGGGAAACACTGCGTCTAGGTTCTGCATTTAGTTGAATTGGTCTATAATTCAAAGTATTCAATTTACCTATCGATACAAATAAAATTCAAGGGCAAAGGGCAAGCATCTAAATAAATTACATAATTTACATCAATATCATATCTCACAGTTTAATGCAGTTAAAGTTTAATATTTTTTATAATTAAATAATAAGTTTTAATTTTACAAATACATATTTTTATTTTCGATCGTATAAAAATTAAGTAGTAAGCTAAGATATATATCTGATTTTTTTTTTTTTTTTCACGCACTCTGTTTTCTTACTCCAGGTCAAATATCGCCTAATCTAAATGATCCATTATATTATTGTTATAGCTGAGGAGCGGGATTGGGTAAAAACACAATTGAAAAATACAATGAAAACTCGATTAACCGTCATCGTCGGCACCGGGACTGTGATGGTTAACCGAATAGACGGATAACAGAAATTTCGCAATAAACATATACAATAACGAAATTTGAAGGCTGGTTTGGGACGAAAGACAAACAATAAATGAATACAAAGAAAAATCTATCGGTAACAAATAGATATCGTCAAACACCAAACAAATAATAATAATAATAAAAACATAAAACAGTTTTAGATAAGGTTTATATGTTAAAGCTGTAATCAGTCATTTTCTTCTGTTTCTTCGAGGCTCGAGCTTTTTTTTCGCGGCAATGTCCCGTATTTTACGGAGAAGTAGGTTTTGCGAACGATGACGACAACAGAGAGTGACGGTTAATCGAGTTTTCACTGTAGTACGAAAAGTAGCTCCACGAATCATCGCTTTAAGCAGATTTTCGAAGTTAGACCTTTATCAAGTAAAGAATTGAATAAATAGAAATTCCAAAATAAATAATAAATAAACAACCAATTTAACGCACTGTTGCCACTTTAATCCCTTAGAAGGATGCGTTATGGTAAGAAATTGTTCATTTAATGTACATACAAAAAGACCTATCTTTGTTTAATCAGAAAAGATTAACCTAATGCTCATATTCAGAGTTACGGCATTGTTCTAAGTAATTCCTTTTTTCTTTATTTACTTATGATTCTTTTCATTTACTATTTGTTAATGATACATTTAAAGACCAAGTGATACATTTAAAATATTTATGGAGTTTTGAATTTGATGATCAGTAGGACGTGCTTCAATAGAAGGGTTTTAATACAACAATAGATTTCTGAGGCTCTTCACTAGACCGCAAACGGCATTTCTTGAATTAATAATACAGGCAGCTCAAGAAGAAGGGAAGGGTGTGTGGGAAATGGCTGTGGGCTATAAAACTGCAGACCCACTCTCATTTGAGACAATTTTATTCATAATTCATTGTTTTCCTTTTTTTTTATTAATTTAAATATGGTTAAGTCTAATTTTTATTACAGTTCCAGCTTAACTAATTAATTCATTATTTAATATATATTTAATTTTTATGTGAATTAGGAAAATCAAAGAAGTTACAAGCTCTTTTATTCGCGGAGTAAATTACTTAATCCAACTAAAAAGCTTATTAGTAGATTTGTTGCAAAATTTTACAGCCTTCAACAAACTTTTTAAAACAACTATCCTTCTAAATTTAATGGACATGAGAGGAAGGAGTATTTTTTTAAATTAATTTTTTATTACTTTAAATTATTACTGTATACGTTAGAAAAAAGAACTAATTTTCTTAATGAGGCGCGTGCGAAAAGTGCGCTTGTTTTTTTGTTTTTTTTCCTTTCTTCATATTTTCCTTTTATTCTTTTGTTTTTTTCATTTTCCCTTTTTTTCATGATTTTCAAGCAATTGTAAAATTTTTACATTTCAAAAACGTTTCGCGATTTATCAAAAACGAGCTCCACAGTTTGAGAAACGCTGTTCTGTAAGGTTAAGGATGTAGTGAAGACATAAGGGACGACAGACAAAGCAATTATATAAGTTTTGAAAGAAGAAACCTGGTGTATCATTAAATGTACGATTGAAAAAAGCATAAACAGACGACGGAATTATACGGCAGCTATTCGCATGTAAAAAGAGCGATGTACGAATGCCAAAAGATCAAGATGTCTATTGAGTGCTCTATTTCTCCATCCATTTCCCGAGAATGAATTTTGATAATCGTCATGCGCGCCCACAGAATTTTTTCCAAGAGACGTCAACATAAATTGGCATTGTAAAATTTGTAAACATCAAAGGGTGAGACTAAGTTTTTACTAAGTAACATCCTAGAACAGCTGTTTTAAGCTCTTTGGCGATTACTTTTAGCGAACGAAAACTAGTAAATAGCGAGGTCTGGATGCATAGGTCAAAGGAACAATGATCGGAATCAATGTAGAGCCACCGAAACTAAAGGCCGACAGATGGTTCTTGATGATCACGTTTGCACGAGAATAACGAAAAACGCGAGATCTGGCCATTAGCCTCTTCAGCAGGTCTCAAGGAATGTAGTATTTTGAATATCTGTCACTAGGAAAATGCTAGAGAAAAAAATGTTGAAGTTGGATTTTTACCTTCAGCGTAGAGACGACGGATGCAGCGGCGAATAAGACATCGGTCAAAATCATCTACATTACTAACGGGGCTTGCTCGTTATCGCTTCTTTCCCGGAGTCGATAAGCCTTCTTTCTCGCCATTTTGTGAGAAGACATGGATAGAGGCTATTCTCGCATCAATCACGTGAAATCGCGAAAATTCGGGACCATCAAGAACCGTCTGTCAGCCTATAAAAGCGGTTTACTGTTGTTTACAGAAACGATGTTACGGTACTATTTGTAGCTGTAAAACAAAACCATTACTTCAACTGATCATTTCAGTGTACAAAAATGCTTTCAGTTTTTCTATCAATCTTCAGAAGGCTTCTGGATCATATAACTGGGCAAGGATATAACCAGAAAGAAATGGAATTAATTTTTAAGCTTTAGTAAATTTTTCCGCAAAATGTCATGTTCTAACTGCGAAGTAATATTGGCTTACGGAGCTGAAGACTTTCTCAGTGATTCATGAATTATTTAAGAGTAGATTCAATACAAAGCAGACACCGGAAAGAGAAGAAAAGAATGAAAATTTCTGAGAATTCGTGATCTCCACTAATTTTACTAATTCACTTTCACTTGCCACTGTGGTCGAATAAGGCAACAGTTTCAGAGTTATTTGCCAGTAAAAGATTACCATAGAAGAAGTAGGAGAAAAAAATATAATACACAATTTGAATAGAAATTCAGAATTAATGTAACTATAAGTTGTTTTTTTTTTTAAATCAGCTTTTTAGATGAAAAAAGAAAAAAATACTGATCAATGAATAACTTTGTGAAATCAAAATCACTTCTATTTATCGTAAAAACTATTTATGAATAATCTATAAAGAATATATAAATTATCCGTTTTCCTTTACCTATCTTAATATTGCTTCGATTTAGAAATGAAAATGAAATCATTTTTTAAGAACGACGATTCTACGATTTAGAAACAATTTGGCGTCTATACTTTTTCTCTATAACTTTTTGTTCTGGAATAGAAAATGACAGAAGGACAGAATTACAGATAACTGACAGATGACGATGGAAAGTGAAAATACGTTTCTGAACGTTTTATAAGAACTTGGTATCAATAGTTGCAAAATGTCCGAAGCTAAGTTTTTTTTTTTATTATTATTTATTTATTGCAGAAATACAGAATAAGATATGGGATAACTAAAGGTTTGCCATAATATTAACCCTTATTACGCTCATGATGTTTGCATTTTTAAATATAATGTAATGTAATGGAGAGATATCTATTCCTTTTTAATGAGCTATTTAATTTTAAACAAGATTTTTAATAATAATAATAATAATAATAATAATAATAATAACGTAATCTAAATTACTATAGGTGCGCAGATATCCGAACACAGCTTGAAGCTGAGGCATATGAAAAGAAAAGGAAGTTTCCTGCCAATTGGTAACCCTCGAGGAGAGGGTAAAGCCGAAAATTAATTAGCGGAATATTTAGCGTTTTTTTTTTCGCACGAGACATCATTTAGCACATCATATAAACTTATGTAGCTCGTTTGTCCCTCATAGATATTCCTAATCTTGACATCTCTCTCATTGCATGCAAAATATGAGCGTGAGGATGAGAGAATGGATAAACAGAAGGAGAATTGTGCAGCAAGAAACAGAATATTTATCATATTCATGGAAAAGAATTCAATTGGCCAGTTATTAATTAAGGAGTTTTTTCAGATTTGTTTAGGGGAGACAAACAATGTAAATACTTGTCTAAAATAATTACATTGCAAATCTCAAAATAAATATTGAACAACTTTTGTCTCTTAGAACAATTCTTCTTAAGTTTTGGCCCGCGAGAAAAACTTAAAATGACAATCTAATTAATATTCTAACTTGTAAGATCATTAACAATCAAAGATTTTTAGTTTAACACCTCTGGTTTAGGAAAACACGTATTTATTGAAAGATAATTTGGAAAGGACGTTTTCCACAGTCGAAAAGAAACAAACTCACTAAGTGTACACTATCCAAAATTGCTTCTATCCGAAGCTTTACAACCATTTCTATACCTTGGTCTTAGCAGACCCTCAGTGTTTTGGAGTGCAAGTATGCATTTTATTTGAAAATATTCCATTTTGGTCTACGTGATTCAAGCGTCCTCTAGGCAAATGTGCTTCATGCATGATGGCCTTCTACCCCTACTTCATTTTAACCGCTAGGCATCAGTTCTCAAGCTTTTTTTGATCCACGAACCGTTTCGACTAAGTTCACTTTTTTCCACTTTCCATTGAAACTACAAAAAAACCCGAATCAATTACAAGCACGAATCTGGTTTTCTGCTAATATCTCTTGGTCTAAAAAAAGGAGAGGGGAAAGAGATGACCAAATAGGGATACATAATCACAAAACAACCATAAGGTATCATAAAACAACCAGTTAAATTTGCATAAAAGTTCTACTACTGTAACAATTTAAATCCAAATTGATGATAAACAACTACTTGCTTCAGCCAAGTAGTGGTTTCGACGATCTTCGTCAGCACTTGGAGGAAACTTGTATTTCTATCCCGAAATATTTGACGACCTACCGTCTACGAAAGGTGAAGCCTTTCACTACAAAGCCTTCACTTATGTTTTACAAAATTTCAGACTTTTATCTGCTATAGTGCTTGAGATATACTAAGTTATTGAGGACTCGAATAACGAAAAAAAAGCCTTGGGTTTCTTTACCCTACCCTTAATGATGGGTATTTTGATGTAGCAGATAAGTTCGTTCCTTACTGGAGTAACAAGATTGCGGTTGACTTTCAGCTGTGGAATATTCATCTTTCTTTATGTACAGCTTCACAGAATTACCCTTATGACAGTGACATTTATTGAAAATTTTATGTATAATTGGGATATCGATATTTAATACGAGATCGAAGTTCAAGAGTTAATATATCCGAAGAGAAACAGGACATTGTAATAGTCATATACACTGTATGATTTACACATTGTATTTTCTTATGATATGAGAAGGCGTCCGGTTATTTTTGTTAAGGAGTTTATATTTAACTAAATTTTAAATAAAATTTTAATGTACTATCGATTGTCATCTCAAAAGAATTGTCAGTTGTCCGTTGCACAGCAATAAACCGTTCCATTTTACGGGGCGTAGACCAATATCATCAGAAATAATTATTTGCTTAAAAATATGAAAGACAATAAAACAAACATGAATTAACAGAAACAATAACGATAATATAATATAGCGCGTCGTCAAACAGCAAAACTGTTGAGTAGGTTTCCACTCCAACCCCTCATTTTGAAGAATGAAACTACCCATTTTGTTGATTGACAGGTCTTTAGACAAGAATTTAGACAACACGTACAGTAATACAAAGTACATGAAAATACCGCATTTGCCGGCGTATAAGATGCACTTTTTTTCCCTAAAATTTTTTTTCAAAAAAACGGGTGCATTCTTATACGCCGAAAGTAGAACTTTTTATCAATGTAATAATCCCCCCCCCCCAAAAAAAAAACAAACAAACAAACAAACCTCTTTCGTCTTATATGACGCTAAATACTCTTAAATAGTATTTAATAAGTAAGTATACATATGAAATAAATTTTCAAGCTTTATTATCCCAAAACGAGTTTAAAAGAGTTCGAATCCAGAGTTCGAAAAAGAAAGTAAACAAACAATACGTTTGCAGATATAAAAATTATCTCTTCAAAAAATTAAGGTAAGTTAAGTACAATAATATTTCAATAAAGCAAATAAAATACCAAGAATAAACTTGTATCATGTCAGTGCGCACAATTATCCATTATTTAAATAATCTAATAATTTTTTTTTTTGCAAAATTTCTGTACTGATTTCTTCAAACCAGTTTCTGCTGAGATACATGAAGAATTTACGATTCCTATTAGAAGTGCTTTGAAGAAAGGCTGCACCAAAGAACGTATAAGGAACGTACTCCTTACACGTTCTTTGGCTGTACTGTTTACAGATACAACACTTGAACTCCATACTTCGTCTCAGATTTCTAGACTATTGTTAGTTGAGTAACAATGACATTGATCCCTGCTTTCCTCCTATTGGTTCAACCAACACTGAATGGTACTAATTAAAAATTATTGTTACTCTTTTTTTTTTTCCTATTTAATAATCGTATGAATGTCACTGTTAGTTAATTAACAATGGTCCATTAACAATGGTCATAAATCTGAGCTGGATTGTAATTGCGCTTCATCTGAAGGCTTTACTTCAGTTGAAGGAATTTAACGATGTAAGGGATAAAACGTTGTTAATTAACTATTTATCTAATTTCAAGGGTTTAGATTGTTTCCGTCTGGAGGATACATTTATTACAAAATATTAGAGATCCTGATAAGCTTGAAAGGCCTGAGGAACAATAAAAAATTAGCACTCATCATAAACAAAAATACTTTTCAGAAAATTATTGGTGAATTATTAAAATCTTCAGAAAACAGTGAAGGCTTTATCAAGTCCATTTTTTTTTTAATTCTTGGAGAAGAAAACTGATATACTAAATTCTTATTTTAAAATTGAAAGAAATAAAATAATCAGATTACTTTAAACGTTTGTCTTGGTATCGGAATTTACGCTTAGCCTCAGCACAAGATGTTACATTAGATGTTTCTTTCCTCAGGAAAGAATCTGTTTGTGTAAAATTTACTAAGCGGAATATGTGAATACTTGTAACTGATTTATTTATTTTTTTATAAAAAAACAAAACAAGAAAAGACCTAATAATTATTACATATTACGAAAATAAATTGTAAATTACGTTTTACGTTATATTGAATTTGTTTTAATGAAAGTATCATTAAAACTGTTCAGAATAAGCAGTTATAACAATTACTTAAAAAAAAAAATCGACACTTTTACCTTGTTTTATGGCAAGTAAAAAATAAAAAAACATTAAAAATTGATAAAAAAAATTTCACAGAACTTTTCCAGACCTTGATACTGTGGTACTAGTCTTAGTGGCGGTTACGTCAAATGGTGAACATGAAAAAGGGTAAGTAATTTTCCCCGTTCCTTTTGGGAGAAATTTAAATACAGTTGTTCATATTCTAAAACTGATTTTGAAGATCCTTCATCTTTTGACGCTACTGTACTCTTTGTCTAATTTTTTAAAATTCTATCAGTTGAATTTAAAAATTCTGCACAATTTTGTAAACCGATTGTTAGTTTAATTGAAATGGCTATAAATACTTAAAAAAAAAAAATGAACTCTTCTTCCCGAAGACTGTTATCTTTAAGAGAAATTCGGAATAGAGAAAAAATTAATGAGTTGTTTAATTCAGATCCTGTCGTATTAAAATATTAATAACAAAACTGTAAAATTGGATTTGTAGCAAATTGAAAATAAATAACCCAGACTATTATAATTATTCTAATGTGTCTGTAAGGAAAAGAAAATTACATCGTTATTGTTCTAAAGAATGTATATTATAATACAATATTTTATTATAATACAATAAAATAATGTAATGTATATTTACAATTATGTATATTTATAATGTATGTTTATTAATAATATACATTAATAAATGTATATTATAATATAAAATAAATGTATTTCATTACATAACTTGTTAATATTAAAAGACGAAGGTTTTATGCTCTAACTATACTATTATCCTTATATTAGCAAATTAAAAAAAAAAAAAAATAGGAAATATCGGACAGCAGCAATTAGCATAGGAGATGGAAGCTTCCAGAACTGTAGCGCCATCTAGGAGTATAACATCAAAACAGTGTTTCACTGTTTACAGAATTGGCCGATAGGTAGCAGCTGCATCCCAGCATATTTCGGAGAGAACATTCTAGTCCTTACTATATCAAAGTAAATTTTTTCGTTGTTTAAAATTGAGAGATTTAGGTAGAGACAATATAGTAGATTGGAGTTGCCCTTCTATTAGATTACTATAATAATGACGTATAAATTATTATTACATTTTTTTTTTGTTTGATAGAAAAGCTTTCTTTTTTCTTTTTTATTATTTATCTAAATGTAATCTTAGTTTTAATATGATGTATGAAATGGGTTTATTCATTTAACACGAGTATAAATTCAAGATAAATACAATGTTAATAACATCTTACATGTTTCGGAAATCAACTTTTCATTTTCAAAGAAGGCATTTCAAATACAAGAATAAGAAATAAGAATTTCAATCTTCAAGAATGAACAATAATGTAAGTTAAAACAATCTATGTGACAAGTTATCATTATTTAAAGAATTACAACAATTCAAAAATTAACATTTCTGTCAATATCGGAATTTCATGTTTTTGGATAAGTAAGCAACTTATAAATTTATTGATTAATAATAACAAATCTTCTTTCATTGTTAATCTAAATCGATTATTATCTTTAGATAATATTTCAACGTCATCCCAACAACATTGATGATTATGATTTTCAATCAGATGTCCTTCGTTGAAGAATTGCTGGATTTATGCTGTTTTATGTGATTAAATAGCGATTGTTGAGACATATCTACATAAAATTTCTTGCTAGTAATACATTGTAATTTTATATACAACTCCCACTTCATATCTCATATTAAAATTTAAATTAGGGTTACTTTGCTTATTTCAAATAATCTTAAGCTATTAAAAGGAATGTAATAGTTTTAAATCAGAATTTGGCAGATTTCCATTAGATTATAGATAATAAACATTATTAAACTGAATACTGAAAAATTGCTCCGGAATATTTCAGAATATAGCATTAAAAAGTGAAATATCAAAATACTACAAACAACAATACATGAAAAAAATTATTCATAAAAAATACAATAAGTGAAAGGGTAACTGAAGTGTACCTATTGCATTTAAAAAAAAAGAGTGGATGAAGGCAAAATTATTTAAGTTAATAATAGAGCAAGATAAATTTTATAAACAATTTAAAAATAAGGTAAATGAACGATATTTTTAGAAGATAACACGAGATTTGATAGCAAAAACGAAAAACAACAAATAAATAAAGATCATTAATAATCTGAAATAATTTTAATTAACTAGAAAATCTTATCAATTATAAGTAAAAACGGAAAACATAACAAATATCGTAAAAACGAACCAGATCAAAAAAATAATAATAATATTTTTTTTTTTTATTGTTTTACAAAAGGAAAATATAGTACAGTCATGTTAGGGATTTAAGTATCCTATCAGACGGGCTCTCGAAAATATTTATATACTATAATATAGTAATTTCAAAATATAAATAATCAATAACTATAATAATATTAATAATAATAATTATCATGACAATAATGATAATAGTCATAACAACAATAATTCTAATAATATATTATGAAATTTATATAAATAATTTCAAAACAAATAAATTCAAAATTTTTTATTTTTTATTTTTTTATTTATTCATTTATTAAATTTATACAATTCAGTCCCGTTAGGAATTCAAATTCCTATCAACAGGTGCTGTTATTTTATTATAATACATAATAATTATATTGAAAATTACATTTAAATAAATTCTACAAATTTTACAAAATCAACTTATCATCCTCAAACATACTGAAACAAATATATTAGCAAAAACATATTAACATAAAATTAACAAATTATTAATCAATATTATCCAATATCCAATTTTTTACCTTATTTTTTACAATTGAAATTACAATATAAATAACAATAATAATAATAATAATGATATCAATAATAAGAATTATCGAAATTATGATAATAACAGTTATAACAATAATCACAATAATAATACATTATGAAATTTACTATAATTATAACAATTTAAAAGTATAAGTTGTCCTACCGGGTTCTGAAAATTAAATTTATGATTTTTTTTAAATCATCTAAAATATAAAATTAAATAATACACAAACTTACAAGTGTATAAGTGCGGTAACATGATAAAAAAAAAATAAAACAAAATAAAATAAATATACAAATATATGATAACCCATTTATATGTAGTACAGTAAATTATTCTAGAAAACAGTATTCTATAAATTTTAACCTGATTAAATAATTTTATACATTTATTAATAATTTAAATATATGTTTGAAAATACATTAAGAAGATAACCTCTTCATTTAGTAATTTATATCATTTTACAATAATATCATTAAATTAAGATTTTTTAAAATAATTTTTTGATTTTCTAAAAAGATATTTGTAATAATATCATTTATAATTCTTTCCATATTAAAATTAATATTTTTTTTGGTCCATAAGTATTAAAAATTGGAAAGATAATTTTATTTTATTATTTTGTCTAAGATAATAATTTTCATTAATATGAATTTTTTTATTTCTAATATTTTATAATAGTTTAGTTTAATTTTGGAAATAAAAATTTCATACTTAAGAAGATTATAATTTATTTTATATAAATTATTCAAATTTTCTATGAAAAAATCAGTTTATATACTTTAATTTATAAATTTTTTAAATGCTCAAGATCTGTAGTGTTTGTGTTGGCCCAAATGTAATAATGATAATAATAATAATAGTGTATGCAATTAATCTAAAATAGATTAATTATCGAATCCAGCATTTTTCCAAAATAAAAGTTGAATGAAAAAAAGTATAATTACATTGAGCAAAATTATCTTTGAAATTCTAAAACTACTAGACGGTTACCCGTTGCTTCGCTCCGGAAGCCTCGCATATGTAACGAAAACATTGTATTTACTCAAAAAAAAAAAATAAAGAAATTACTTCAAGTAAACTAAAAATTAAAACTAAAAAAATTAAAAGAGTTTAAATTCTAGAAAATACATGCAATGCAATACAGATACTCCTCACTTTACGACCTATCTGCTTAACGACTACTCTCACTTACGACCTCCGCCCTTGAAGGTACAACTTCTATTTCATCGTCATCATCTCCCTTACCTGGACACTACAGCTGCAGATAACCAAATAAACAAATGATAATATATACATAGGCATGTGTTTGGTTTATCCTTTGAGGCACCACTGCGCTTCCGATATAAAATTTGAAATTTGTTGCATATTTTTTATAATTTTATAATTTTACAACGATCCTATATTCCCGGCGCAAGCTCCTCGCTTATCGACCAATTGGCTCCTTTTATGGGAATTCTTGTCATTCTCAAATTGTTTGACAAGGACCCACAAAGAATTATTTTCATATATAAAAGTTAGATCGTACATTGCCTACCAAGTTTCAAGATGATCTATTCACCTGTTTAAATATCATTTGTGATCACACCGCTCATTTATGAGCCTGACTTTTATAGGAAAATAGGATAATAACAAAATAAAATGGATTTAAAGAAGGAGGTGGAAAAGAAAAACAAATATTTGTTATTAAAATTAAAATGGTACGAAGTTGGATTTTTTTTTTAATCACATGAAATTAGACTTTCATTACGAAGAGTAGCACAACCTCATTCCTTGACAGTAATCGACTACTATTCGCAAGAGCTGTGTGGAAGCTTCGCGGTTCGACACGTGGATTTCAGTTTTCGTAAAATCATTAAAGCATTGTTTGAAGTTGTTTTCTGTCGTTAAAGAAGCATGTCAGTATTTGAGGTTCGGTCTTTCAATCAAATTTGTCAACTCTTGGGTATTCCCCAACCGAAACCTTTAAGATGATTCAAGAAGGGCCTATCGAGTGAGTGTTTTGAATAGAAGTAAGGTATTTGGATGGTTAAAAGCAGTTTTCCGAGGGGCGAGATCACTGCAGGACTACGTGAAACCAGGCAGACCTACTGTCAGAACTACAGCTAAGGTTGAGTACGTATGAGTATCGAACCATGAAAATCCGCAGCAGCCCTGTACACAACTGGCAGAAGCACAAGAAATCTCGCATTCAGCGTACTTCGCGGTCATCAAGCAAGACCTGTAGATGCGGCATGTCTGTTCAAACTTTGTGTCTCAATGTTTCACAGATGACCAGGATGGAGATCTATGGAGAGCTGATTATCCAGACAGACAACGGGCAGATCCAACTGAATTAAATTGTTACGGACGATGAAACCTGATGCTTCCTACACGATCCTCAGACGAAACGGCAATCGAGGGGGTAGCTGTTTCTGGTAAGCACTGACCAACAAACGTACATTGTGAATGAAGCAAAGCCAAGGTGATGCTCTGTTTTTTTATTCTTTGACTGTCGTGGCATAATTCACCATGAATACATACCACAGCGATAGTCTATCAACTGAGACTGTTTTTGTGAAGTCATAAGAGATCACATTTCTTCCAAAAGAATTCTTGGATTCTGCTACACGACAACACACATGCTCACTCATCATTTGATACGGTTGCATAATACGTTGCCCAAATGGGAACCACCCCACCCTGCGTACTCTCCAGATTTTGCCCCTTGTGACTACCATCTGTTTTCAAGCTGAAGACGTAGATTGAATAGTCGTGCAGGGATTATTGAGGCAACCCCAGCAGCACTGAGACAGATATCACACATTGTCTTCCAGAAAGCTATTGAATATTTGTGAAGTGTATAATAGCAGGATGAAGTGTATAATTGCAGAGTGGATTACTTTAAAAGACGTTTTACATCTCGTCTAATAGTTTTTGTTTTACGAAGATTGTCCCGTACATATACAGGGTGGTCTTGAAATGGTTGGCCAAACGTGAAGGCCCGATGCAACATAACCAAATAAACAAAAAAGTCTATATGAACATGAGAGCGGAAATGCCTTATTCAGATGTTTTAGCCATTTCAGATGAAGTGTTCGAAGTGGCCACCACAAGCAGCAATACATGACTCTCACACTGTCCTCATGAGGATTGCCAGACACGCTCAAGTATACCAGGGGTATCTTGAATCGTTGTACAACCATTCAGAATGCCTTCAAGCGATGTATTGGGAACCAGTGCAGCGTAGCCTTAGAGAAGAAAAAAAATCCAGAGGATTTAGGTCCGGGGAGTGTGCAGGCCAAGCTTTTGACCCTCCTCTACCAATCCAACGGCCAGAGTAGACGCGATTAAGAGAGACTGAAATGTTAATCATGCTGTAATACCTAAGTAAAGCATTTCCGCACTTATGTTCATATAGAAGGTTTTTCGTTATTTTGCTAATCTTTTTGCGAGTTACAATAAAAAAAGAGTTACAACAAAAAGAAAATTCAATGAAATGTTTAAAATAAAATCCAAATAACCAAAACAAATTCAAATAATTTTGTAGTCAGTCGGTCCATCTAATAAAATCTAACGTTGAAGTTTGAGATGGATGAATGTATCAATAGTAACTTCATATATTCTAGGTTTTATAATCTAAGTTAGATTCTTAGGTTAGAAAATTAAGTCACCCTTATAATTTTCTAGTAGTGGCATAATTTCGACGACCGTACAGTACTGCCATACTTCTTATTGGAAGTATTGTGGCGAAATATGGAATTTACTGTGATGGTTTCGCGTTGCCATATAGATTGCCGCTAGAATTCTTGCGAAGTCTCTCCAGGGGACTTCTCAGTTTTCGGGTGTGGCCAGAGGAAATAAAAACAGATCGTGACTTACCTGGACTTGAACATACAGTCAATTGACATCTATTTGACCTCCGCAAGTCGGTAAACTTTACGATTGGTGCACCATACTCAACTCAACACTTCCCTATCCTAAGAAAGTAAAGCCTAAATGGCAGATAAAGTTTCATTCATTAAATGAAGTCTTTATTGATTTTGGCACAGATTCGATCCATATTTAAAACAAAACAGAACTATTAACACGAATGTCTATTCTAAAATTAACTTGTTAACTGTGAATTTTTTGTTTCACTTCCAGTGTTATTTTTAGTTTTATTATTGAAGATTTATCTGTAACGAAACAAGACAATTAATTTTCCTAATCTTGGATTAGTTTCTTTCCTGAACTTCATTACACTATTCACCTACTTCATCATTTAAGAAAACAAAAAATCTCCTACAAGAACTAAAAGCCTACTTTCCTGAGAATGTTGTTCCATATTTTTTTTTTAATTGTGAAAACACGACAGGAACTGAAAGTCTCCGTTTCTATTTAAAATAAATAATAAGGATGAAATTAAGGCCACTAGACTTTTTTTTTTCTGTGTATTTTCATCTTTTTTTTTTGGTCGGCTTCTTAACTTGGACCTTCTATAAGTAAAATCCTGTAGATGAACAGTGAAAATTTTCCTTTTCTGAAATAATTAATTAAATCCACGTTATTTATAGGCTGACAGATCGTTCTTGACGATCCCGAATTTTCGCGATTTCACGTGATTGACGCGAGAATAGCCTCTATCCATGTCTTCTCACAAAATGGCGAGAAAGAAGGCTTATCGACTCCGGGAAAGAAGCGGCCATGAGCATGCCCTATTACTGATGTCGACGATTTTGACCGATGCCTTATTCGCCGCTGCCTCCATCATCTCTACGCTGAAGGTAAAATTCCAACTTTAACATTTTTTCTCCAGCATTTTCCTAGTGACAGACATTCACAATACTACATTCCTTGAGACCTGCTGAAGAGGCTAATGGCCAAATCTCGTGATTTTCGTGATTCCCGCGCAAACGCGATCATCAAGAATCATTCGTCGGACTGTATGTTGGTTAAATCCAATTAATTTTAATAATATCAAAGCGCGGATAATTAATAAAATCAAATTAATATCATATCTTTTTTTTTTTTCGTCCTTCTTTATTATCAGAAGTGCAAGCAAGCACTTGTCATATCCTAAAGTGCGCCAAATGAGATGTTTCCCATAATGCATCATTAACACTTTCAGTACTTTTTTTTTTTTTTGAAGTGGCTTGAATTGAAATTTAGCTCTATATAATCATAATTGCTTAGAATATATCAAAAACATTTCGAAATTAATACTAAATGAGTAATAGATCCTATTAATTCTGATGAAACGTACATAACTCGTCTACAGTATTTTTTTTTTTTAATGCAAGTACAAACATTTCTATCATCCAAGGTTGCTGAATACTTGGATACACTTGGCTTGGATATGCTTTTCCGGTTTGGTGAAGCGTTCTGTATGTTTGTGACTGACTGCTTCTAGGAAGAAGCCCAAATGTGAATCCAACAAAAATATCTTCAATTCATTTATTTAATGTTGCTTCCCGTAATGATCTATCAAGGCATAACTCACGTATCAGTCACAAGTAAACTGAATTGAATATTGAAAAATATCTTTTCAACAAGAAGTTCGTTAAAGAATTGAAAACCTACTTTCTTTTAAATGTTATTCCTTTAAATTTCTTTTTGTCAAATCAAGACATTATTTTTGTCTTGAAAACGATAAAACGAAAAACTTACATTTATGTTTTATGTTTCTGGAAAAAAAACAAAATTATAAATAAATAAATAAATAAATAAATAAATAAGTTCGCATTATTTTTACTTGTTATCTAAATCCCATTACTTTTAATTTATCCAATCAGGTGTAAACTACTGGTTTAGCTAAAATGATAGAAATCGATTGCTTTAGTTTCCAATGCTTTTTATGGCAATTTTTATCAAAGAAAAATTTTGAAAAAGATTTCAAATATTGAATATTAAATTTTGATTTCAAATATCAAATTTAGTTCTCTCTGGTCCTTGCAATATGCAACGGAAAGTAGATCTAAAAAAAGAAAGAAAAATTCATGTGTTAGAAAATCTGTTGATTACTGCAGAGATTGTCCCCGATTTACTTAGTGCCGACCTACTTAGATCTGGATTTACGTAAAAAGTCCATAGATATTAAAAATAAAGCAGCATTCGACTAGTTACCTCGTGTATCTCCTCTTGTAAAGACGATTTCAGTGCTAAGTATTTCAACTTTTCTAGTTACTTCTGCCAGTAATTAAACATCATATCCAAATAATTTTTACATTTTATTTTTAATATGTTTGATTCGTTGTAAGTTTCCGAATTATTAGTACTGTATATTTTGCCTGAGTATTTTTTTATCTGAAAGCTGCATCGAGAGGGGTGGCTTAAGAATATTGCGCGTAATCTGTGCAATAGTTGAATAATTGTTTATGTTTACTATGTTAAATTTGAACCTCTACAATGAAAGGAATTTAGTGAAAATTAAAAAAAAAAAAAAAAAGTTAGTTCAATATTGGCATATCATTTATCTTAGTTTTACTGAAATAAAATAAACAACAAACAAACAAACAAACAACTTTTTTATTAAGACAAAGTTAATATTAATGGCTCAAATTATTCATACATTATATACACAGAGTTATTGGTTTTAAAATTTTAAATAGGATAACATTTATCCTTTAACAATTACCATTGAAATCTACAAAAATGAAAACTAAATATTCTAGAAAGCTGAAAATAAGAGATGGTGTAAGTTGATCCCTACTGATCTTGATATATATCGGACAATACTTAAGAAGAATTTTGAAACTGTCAAAATACCTTAATTTCTGAAGTCAATAACCACGATATTTCAAAACTATATATCGTGATGAAGTAAGATGAAGTTTTAGAGGTAGATATTGATTTTGATACATATCTTGAAGACGTAACTAGGGATCAAAAAATAGATCAACGGTCGTTGTGCTCGGCTTCCCTGCCACCCACACTCACTAAACACACACACACACACACACACACACACACATATACATAGAGGCTAAACAAATATCCTTTCCCATTGCCTGTCCGTCTATGATCAAAATAACTTGACAACTACTTGTCATACAAAGCTGAAATTTTTGTAGACAGTATGGCAATTATAAGAAAGAGCTCTATTAATGTTGATAGAAAGTTTGACTAGTGGGTAAGAAGCTATGGGTCAAAAACCTCAGCATAAGTGAATGAGTATTTTTTTTTATTAATTTAATGTAGCTTTATTCTCAATATGTTTCCAACAAGGGATATGCGTGACCTCGAACGCTGAGAACCGCACGAAAATGTGCTTAGAATACAAATCGCTCATCCCCAAAACAGTGGTATGAGTCATTCCCATGCAAAGCTGAGCTGTTGTCTGCTAGCTGCATCCGACGGTGGTACTTTGAAGACTGAATAGCTGTGGAACACTATCAGGCCAGTAGGAAAAGTTTGTTGTTCAGATAGCGTAATTATTTTAAGCAGAGGGAAATATAGCAATATATTCACAACATTGAAATATGTGTCTTTTGGTCCTATTATATCGATATTTTCTTTCTTCGCATTTCCTAAGTTCCTCTCTTTGGCCTTCAATTGGTGATCATTCAAATGTCTCTCGTGATAAGACGTGCAGTTTTGCATGAGAATGACTCATACCACTGTTTTTGGCATGAGCGATTTATATTCTAAGCACATTTTCATGCGGTTCTCAGCGTTCGAGGTCACGCACTTCCCTTGTAAGATCTATATACCATTCGACTTAGTAATTACAACAGTTTAGTCTTAGCTAAGAAGTTTCTTCTTTCACGAAAACAGAAGGATTTCCTTATTGACTTCGTACAAATCAATACAATTGTTAACGAAAGTACGGCCAAAGAACGTACAAAAATTTTTATGTTTTTTTATTTATACTGTAAATATATTATCCATCTTCCAGGCTGAACTGGAAGCTATTTATAAAGCTGTTACTTGGGCGGTAAAACTTCCAAGAAGGAAATATCTGTAAATGTTTATAGTGACTCAAAATCCGTTTTGTCTGCCTAAATGAAAATCATACAATAATTGTTATGTTAACAATTATTGTAACAATAATAACAAGGTAAAAATAACAACAAGGTAAAAATAACAAACTAATAACAAGGTAAAATAAATCCAAGCTCTGGTACAGTATAACCAAAACCAAGTCGGATTTTGCTACGGCAAAGCACACAATGAGGTCTGGGGAAACGAAGCAGCAGACAGAGCAGCCAAACATGCTTCTGTGAATCTCAATTCACAGAATTGTCAGTTTTCTACCTTTATCCAGGCTAACTCTTAAACAAAGAATAAGAGTATCTTTTGGAAAAATGGAAAAATAATTGGATAATTTCAACAAAGGGTCTTACGACTAAGGCATTTTTACCAACCGTGTACGACCCCTTAGTTATTCCTACACTGAATTGTCAGTTTCCCTCTCCCAAATTCTGAGTGGCCATGGAAACTTTAATGCATATCTAGCGAAATTTCACCTTACAAATAGTGCATTCTGTTCCTGTGATAAACAAGAAACTATTCATCATGTTATTTATGAATGTACCGAATATGAAAATAGCCTTCTTCTGTTAATTCTGCAGTTATCATTACAAGACATCAAATGTTACTCAAATATGTTAATGCAAAAATCCTCAACTGAGCATTTTCAAGATTTTACAAATTCTGTAAAGTCTCTTAAAATTCCAGGCTAACATTGTATTTTAGCACTTTTCAGATTATACTGTTTTCTTGTATTCTTCTTTAAAATATATTTTAGTTTTATTTCAATGTTGTACTCTTTTCGAGTGGTACACTTAATAAATCTTTTATATTTATTTATTTGTATATATTTTTACATTTATTTATATTTATTTACACGCTCTTTAGTACAGTGGCTTTATACAAGAAGGACTAGTGGCGCCATCTGTTGTTGATAAAATGAAGCGAAACTGAGAATATTTACAGGAAAGCGGACCTATCATTGGAAAGAAAAAAAAAAAAAAAAGGTTTTTTTTGGCGACTAATTTTTTAGTTGATTTATAGTTTTTTAGATTTATATTTTTTCATTTTAAAAATCTCTACCTCGATGATCCTTACATATGTGCCAAAAGTCATTCACGACGCTCGTTTAGTTTCTGAGAGATCTTAAGTTTTAACTATTTTTCTCGGTTTCCTGATTTAGGCTTTTCAGGGATTATCCCTCAAGAATCTGTCGAATTTCGATTTTTTTTTTAATTTTTATTTATTTATTTATTTATTTTCTTTTTTTTTTTTTTTTTGAAAAAAATTAAAACAAGAAAAAAAAAAGAACGATTCTAATGACAAGTGAAATATCTATACGGTCTAGTACCCGTATGAGAAAAGAATGCCTCTCCTCGAGGCAGTTAGCTAATGCGAGCCCTGATTTTGGCCCCATAAAACTAAAAATAGCAAGTGGCATTTGCAGCATTTAATGAAACAAAGCTATTTGTAACTATTTCCAAAGCGGTTCTTAGTATTTCATTTAATTTTTCTTCTTTTGCACCTTGAACAATGTCACCGGTGCAGCCTCTCCTGCTCAGATATATCGTGCTCATATATGTAAAACATCATCTGCTGAAATCTTGTACGTTATCCTAAAGAGTTTTCCTTTAGATTTACGATTTATTCGGCGATTGAAGATCTGATCTTCGAAATCGAAAAGGGTCCTCATCGTTAATTTTTAAAATCTTATCAATTTCTTTTGGGTTTGATTATTCTTCAAGAGCATTTCATTTTTTTTTTCCAATTTTTTCCCTCCTAAACATTGATTATCGAGATACCTAAATTTATTCTAAACTAGCTGTATCCGGCATGCGTTGCAATGCCACTCAAAGAAAGAAAGTGTTTGTGTTTTAATTCTGTTTATTGAAGTGCTTTTGAATGCATGATATTTTTTGTTTTTTCCGTCTGGTGCATACACGAATAAATCAGAAAGTTTTCCGACGCGTGAGCAGGCCACAAACAACTGTTCATGTGTTGTCCCTGTGCTTTGTTGATGGTCATTGCAAATGCGAGTCGCACCGGAAACTGCAAACGTTGAAACCGGAAATACACTCATTTGTTGAAACGACTCGCGCACCAGATATTGTAAAATGGTTCTACTAATTCAGAAACCTTCGCGGGCGTGCGCACAACAACTCATCAAAGTTTCATCGATGAATGGTTTAGGAACGCATACGGAACAAACAAAAGAAATTTTTATATACTGTATTAAGAAAATAAGATATCTGAATTACTGAGATCTAACGACTCATCCAGTTTTTTTCCGTCTCAGATATGGGCGTAAAAATGCAGGGGTTTTTTTTTTTTTTTTTTTACATTAATTTCCAAAAAAAAACTGATTTTTTTTTTTTTTTTTTTTTTTAACATCTATTGCGGTATTCCATAATTATCTGCTAAACATCATGAACATCGGTAGTGTATTGCCGATATATTGTATCATCACAGTTTTTCTTTAGGTCAAAACTGCTAGAAGAGAAACGTCAGTAATTGACAGAAATAAACAGCAGTATTTAACTACCTTTTAAATGAGAGTTCTTGTTAATTCAAGAACAAGAGATTCAATCTTTATTAATGAAAATATTATGAAGAGTAATTCAAAATTCACTGTAGAAACTTTAAAGGGAGATCAGAAATTCAAAAACAAACTGTATTCGTAGTGGAACGTATGTCCGCAAACGCCACCCAAATATACTAAAGGGCAGCACATTAGTTGGGCACTGAGAGTTGTCCTGCATCGATTTCTTCCTCTGGGGTTACCTCAAAGGCATCGTCTACGAGACCCCCATTGCCTCGCAAGAGTCGCTGTGGCAGCTGAATGTGTCCGCGAAAGGACTTGTAATTCGCATTTTTGTATAAATTCGGCAATCCATACATTGACGTTGTGAGGCGTGTATTACTGTTGGTGGAAGGAACTTTGAGCATCTACTGGGAACCCGTAAGCGTATACCTTAGTCATATTGTAAACAAAGGGCTAATAAACATATTGTCTACCTTACTTGTTGTCTTTTATTTCTGAACCTTAGTGTACCTTTGCACATTCGGATGGCGTTTGCGAACAGACGTTCCACTATGAATACGGTTTGTTTTTGTATCCCTGATCTACCTTTAATGTTAGTACAGGGAATTTTGAATCGCATTGTATAATTTGCATCTCTTCATCAACTGGAATGTTTTTGTAAAGCTGGTATAAAAATTGTAATGTTTATTCAAAGTGAAATAAAAAGACTTATTTTCATATTATGGACTATTTTGGACTGCTGAAGCGACTGCAACAACATTCTTGAAATGATACAATATTCTTGCTAGTAACTTATCGGCCTTCTGAAAGAGTTCAGTTAATACTTACAAATTGTTAGTCCAAATTCTGAGGATCCTTGTCCAAACTAGGTAATTGTTATTCATATTGCAGCTGTACTCCCAAACAGAATGGATAGATTTCCATTAAATTTGTATACATTCCTTACTTGTGAGCCAATTAAAATAAAAGCAAGATAATTTTAAATTCCCACATCTTTCAAAAAAGACTACTCCCTCTTCTCTCTATTGGAGAAGGCTATTGCAGGCGATAGTGAGATAAGCGAAGTCTTACTAGGCCACTTGAATATTTTTCTTCTTTCTTTGTCTAATCAAGTTAAAATGGCTTGACTTTTTCTTTAAAACTTGATACGATGTTTATATGTGATGCAACTTAAATTATGAGCATGATTATTTTAGTCTCCATACTCTTTCCCTAGTCTTCAAAACTGACCTTCCCCGTGCTGCTTGCCCAGTTCCCATTTCGCGTTGGATACCTGAACGTATTCTAGTAATTTATTTTTCATATACAGTAAAACCTCGTTAAGTCGTCACTCAAGATACCGAACATTTTTGACGACTTAAGCGGAGTGACGACTTAGACGGAGTGAAAAATTTTTGAAAAAAAAAACAAAAAAAACTGAAATACAGTATTTTCAAGAATTGCTGTAGATTCGGTGAGAAAAACAAGATTTTCGGAAATCAATACATGCAAATAAATGAGTGGAAAATAAATAACAAAAAAAAAAAAAAAATTTTTTATAGTTATCACATTTTAATCGTTTTAAAAAAAAGGCAATGTCTGTCTTTGAAACGTTCCAGCCAACCATTGCTGCCGCCGAAATCTTCAACGTTCAACTCTTTAGCAATTTCCATGGCTTTTTATTTGAGAATCACGGCAGAAATCGGCATATTTTTTTTGCGATCTGGCATGTTTTAGCCATCGAACTAAAACCTCGATCTTGTCAAACTTCGATTTCCTCCTTCTCTTTCGTTTGTCTTTGCAGTCAGCTTCTTCAATTATTTGTTTCGATGAAAGAATATCGTTTAATGTAGTCCTGGGAATATGGTGTTCTTTGGCAAAAGCTGTTTTCAAAACATTTGATTTTTCAAAAAGTGCAATTGTCTTTTTTTTCTTTAAAAGATAACGAGGTAAGTTTTCGTTTCCCTGATATGTTACAAATGTAATCAAACCACGAAATTGGAAGATTAAAAAATAGCCCTTATAGCGGAGCTTATTCGCTATGAAATGAAATCACATTCACAAGTCAGTATCGGCCAAGAAAAACAAGAAACAAACACTCAGTAGCGGCTTGACAAAGAGTCGCGGCGAGAAGTATGTAATTTCCCAAGTGAATTTCCCACGGGAAAATTCCCCGTAAAGGCTAGGCTTTCTTAGAGTGAAGGGGCGGGGCTGAAAAGATAGCAGGCAAAATTGAGAATAAAGATGCTTTTCGGCAGTTTTGAGGGTGACGAGTTATCCGGAGTAGAATTAAATTTGGTGACGAGTAAAAGAGGGTTATTTAACATTATTGTCTATGAGACTTTGTCGGGACCAAAGGAAAACGACGACTTAAACGGAGTGACGACTTATCCGGGTGACGACTTAACGAGGTTTTACTGTATATAGTTTTTCAATTCTGTTTGTGCGTATATCCCTCTGTGTGTATTGCAAGAGATCAGAAAGCTGCCCGGCAAGTTTCACATCTACTGCAACGCAGATGTAGTAGTGTCGGATGATCCAAGTGATGAACGAAACTATCCTGCAGAGTTTCTTCACACATTCACTATTTCTGGCATGTCACCTCATCAGCTGAACCTGAAGAAAGGATCAATTGTGAGGCTCCTTCGCAATCTTAATGCATATAAAGGACTCAAAAATAATCGAAATAATAGCACACGATTGGTCGCTAAGGAGTATCATCGCAATTTAATCACGACAGAAGTTCTTTCGGAAAGCATCAGAGGTGATATCGTCACTATTCCCAGGATCGATTTTCAACTGAGTGATGCCAACTTATCATTCAAGTTGAAGCGCAGTCAGTTCCCAGTAATGCCCGCTTCAAGCTTTCCAATAAACAAATTCACTTATGTTCGCAGCAATTATTATGTAGATTTGATTAGATTTTAAAATATGTCGGCCCCTTTACTTAAGGGCCAAAACAGTAAAACACAAGTAAAGAAATGCTCTTATCAACATTGAGAGTTGAATGTTATTGAACCGCCCTGATTATATTTTAGTGTTTATAGCTTCTGTTCATTAACATTTCACAGTAAGGGCCGTATGATGTGTTCTTAAGTAACTCATCGAGTAATGCACTAATCAATATCAAATTTTTTTTTGGGAGTTATTTTCCAGCCCAGGTTAGATTTTGGTGTTTATAGCCTCTGTTTATGAACATTTCACAGTGATGGCTATATGCTGTGTTCTTAAGTAACTCATCGAGTAATGCACTAATCAATATCAAATTAATATTTGAGAGTTAAATATTATTGTTCAGCCCAGTTTAGCTTTTGGTGCTTGTGAAGTCCCTGTTTATGGGCAGTTTACAATAAAGGCCATATACTCTGCCCTTAAGTATCTCAAAGAATACTGCGCTAATTTTGAATGAAATTTCGTACTTGAAACTTTACAGTTACATGTGCATCACACAATAATGATACTTATGGATATATATCGGTATATTTGAATACTTGCTTTAACACTAATTTGCTGATATCAACACTTGAACATTTATCTCATATCATCTTCCTTTTTTTTTTTTAAATTCCTACAGCCTTACTAAATGCACTTAATGTAATGACTAAATCATTACTCACTTATCAGTTCCTTTGATATTATTTATAATCATGATTTAGCTTTTAAAAATAATCACTGTATTCATATCGTGTCGGATTTTTCGTTTTTTTTTTTCGTCCAACATCAAAAGCAATAACTTCTAAAAAACAAAAAGCAATTTAAACAATATTTAACAACATAAACAATATAATGTCACTATTTCTTAAAGCATTAATTCTATACATCACGTAACTAACAAGGTTTAACAATAGGCAATGATAATTAGAACAATTTTAACTCAATATTTTATTTTGACTACAGCTAAGAATACGATACCCTTAAGTAATTCAGAGATTAATGAACTTATTTACATAAACTTTTATATTTAACAGTTTAACCTTATTGCCTAGATCTAAATAGTTTTGGTGATTATGTACCTCTTTAAGATCCACCTTTCTTAAGGCCTCAGAAGTATGCCCTCTTATAGCCTAAATATAATGCTCTGATGTATCGTATATTTTTGTTTATTGAGCATGTATGGAGATACAGTGATTATATTTCTGCTTATCTACTCTAATGCTATGAACTATTTCATTTAAGGGTCAAACTTTCTAAATAAAGTTAGATATTTTATTTTCTGATGCTTTTTACAATTCCTTAATTTGAAGAATGTCTTGCATTGATTCCATTACCATTTACTTAAATAATAAGATAAAATCATTCCTTCAAAGGACAATGGACAAAAATATATGGGAAGTTGCCCCTGTATAGTGATAAGATATATACCTACAGAAAGATCTCCTAAGTAAAACATATTTTATTATTACGACCTGTCTCAATTATTAGTCCGTTCGCAGTTATATAATTCTAGCTATGACTTATCTCGTTGACATCTTACTTCCCGGATGTATTAATTAATTATCACTTAATAATTATTTTCAGTAATAGTAAATATTATTTTCATTTATTACATGTAAATAATTATTATTGACTTGAAATAAGGGATAATATTAATTATTAATTACGTATAATAATTATTAAAGGTTTGATTGATTGATTGGGGTGAATGTTGGTGGCAGGGAAGCCAACCACCTACATCCAAGCACCCCCCCCGCCTGTATTTAATGCTCTGTATAATAATTATTATACGTAATTAATAATTAATATTATCATTTATTTCAATTAATTGCTTTTCTTTTACACATCAGAGGGTATATTATTTATTTATTTATTTATTTCTTGTTCCTTTTGTGGTAGCCTGAGTGCTACCTAAGGATTTCGATTCCACATTTTGTTTTTTGTTTTTTTATTTTCTTACTTTTAGTTATTGAGGGGTCACTGTCTCCATCATGAATTTCAAGTAAATAATAATTATTTTCATATAATAAATGCAAATAATATTTACTGTTGCTGAAAATAATTATTAAATGGTAATTAATTAATACATCCGGGAAGTAAGATGTCAACGAGATAAGTCATATCTAGAATTATAAAACTCCGAACGGACTAATAATTGAGACGAGTCGTAATAATAAAATATGTTCTATTTAAGGAGATCTTTCTATAGGTATATATTTTATCGCTATACAGTGGTGAGGCAGATCTGCCCATTCTCCTTTGTTAGGATCTTATTTAAACTCCAAATTTAAAGATGAGCATGATTATCTTGAATTCCCTCCAACTAAACCATCAAAATTGACCTAACATGCATTGCGGTAGTTACCTCAGTGCACTTCTAGTGTAAACTTTAAAAAGAGACTTAAGAGAGGTCTTCCCAATCAATGCAAAAACCCTTTTACAACTTTAGTTCTTAAGCATGCGAAGTTCTTAATATATATCAACATTTTTATCTGTTGGCGCAACACGTTAACACTATGCAATGGGTATATGAACATACAACTAATAAATGGACAAATCACAAACCCACAAATATTTGCTTAATATTAGTTTTGACAAACACCTACTCATTAAACCTCGTCACCATCTTAACAGGTGTGCATGAAATAGCTCTACTATAATATATCCTGAGGCATCATTTACCATTGAAATTAAAGTAGTCAGTTTAGGCCACTGAAGGCATAAAAATTGTTTTCAATAAAATATTGTTATTTAGAATAATAATAAGAATAACGATTTTAGTTTAGAATAAATGTTATGAAGATTTTTTTGTTGAAGAACCTAGCATATTTTGTTTTATTTTTAGATAAGATTGTCTAAAAGTTTTACATTTATTTATTTATTTATTTATTTATTTATTTATTTATTTACAAAATTAGAACTAATCAGTACCCTATTAATAATTGAAAGACTAGAAAAACTGATTCTCCTTTTGATTTTAATTGAAAGTAAAATCACTTCAAATTGAAAACAAACTTATCCGTAATATCTAGTGTTCATGGAAATTAGGGACTTTGTGTAGAACCAAAGGTTACGGATATTTATCGATACTTTTATCGATAGTCATACAAATCTATGGAATAATCTATGGCTGTTTATAGCAAGATCACCTTCACGACAAAATGCGATGAAGACAGTTTGCTTTCATATCGCAGCAATGGGCTGATTATTGTGCTGTAGATCACCTACACCACTCCCTCCCTTGATCTTGAAAGTGTCTCAGTAATCATCCGCCTTTCAATTAGTGATATATTAATCGATTTGTTGGTTCTCAGAATTTTCTAATCTAGTATATATGATGACCGAACCCTATCGCGATTATTTCATCGATGTGCGATGTGCCACTCTTCATCGATCTGCAAACTATAAACGTATCCTAAGATACTCCACAATCTTGGGGGCTTCCCCGCTGTAGACGATTTACAGAGCTTCTGATTAAGCTGATTAATTATTAAGTCAATTAAACACGAAAACGACATGGAAGCACTTTTTGGAAGCTTCAAGAAACATTTGTACCCAATAAACAATGAAGAATAAGACTCAAAAGCTTTTTCGAGAACTTTCTTTTTCTGTTATAGCGTTTAATAGTTGTTCTTATGTTTTTCTTTCTTTGGTTGTTGAAAAATATCTTGAGCTTTCTACCTTCCGACATTAAAAATTGAGCAAAATACGGGATAATTTGTCAAATATTTGTTAAATATTTGAAACATAAACAAAATTAAACAGAATGATAATTTAAAAACACCAGTATCACAAGCGAAAATGATTTTAAACTACGGAAATGATTACGTAAATGTATTAAACTGCATCATAAATGATAAATAGATCTGAGAAAAGATAAATTCATTTATCTTTTTCTTTTTAATAGTGATAGAAAAGCTATAAATAAGGTCAATGACTGTAATTTGGCACTGGATTCTGTTAGTCTGACGTCAATCACAGTCAGAGCCAACGATGTAGCTACGATTATCACTTCTGTGTAGGCCTATTTATCGTAGAATTCAATTTTAATGTCAGAACTTCAGTATCCATTTTTCAAGTCAAATTCATCCCAGTATCCAAATTTGATTCTAAAACACAGGGGGAAAAAATTAAACTAAAATTCATAGAGTTGTTTTTGAAGAGATTTCAACCGTCATTATACTACACTTATACATTTACTGTACATGAAAATAAACTAAAAAAATCGTGATACAAACACAATAAGGAAAAAAAAAAATTTTTTAGCTTAATTTGCTAGGACAGTAAGGCTTATCAGACTAGCCAGTTTGGTGTGTATATCTCTCACTCTAACACGTTTGAGCCGCAGGATGGATCTTCTTGAAACATAGTATGCATGTTTAAGGACTGGCGACGATGTAACGTTTATATCTGAAATCTTTTCCAAATGGGTTCTTGTCGAGAAATTATCGTGAGAAGGCAATAAAATTCCTATAGAAAAGCAGCAGTGTTTAATGAATTTTAAATAGGTCCAGTACAAATCCTTTTAACTAATCTATTAATTTGCGAGTGGTTTCGTACGATTAAAATTAATCGTCTTAACCAACTTTTGTAAATAATGAGAATTTAATTATTACTGTTTTTTTTTCCCTCAGAAAATCTGTACTGTTTATTTTTAAATTACGATATCTACTGAATATAAAGGCTTTTCGTTTGTGTAGTTTTCACTACTTTAAGAAAAATAGTTACAATAATGAAGACATTTTTTAAGGAATAATATTTTAAGGAAAGTGGGCTTTGAGTTCTTTCAGTAACTTTTGTTTTAGTTAAAGAATTAAAATTGGTCAGTGATAAAAACCTTGTTAACTTCAATGGAAATAATAAAAAAGAAAATGATTCTACGTGCATTGAAATCAAATAAGAAAGTCATTGGAGAGAGATATTGAGAAATACTGTAAAGCCCCGATTATCCGCGAGTGCCGCGAAAATTTTTTTTTTTTAATTACAAACCTCAAAAAAAAAAAACAATTTTAATATAAGTCAACAACAGGGAAAATATAATAGGCCCTACAGTGCGAAGGTGGATAATTACTGACAGGTTTATTGTGCATCGTAATCCTATAGGGTCGTGCTGGCGTGGCCGTGCGGTCTCGGCGGGGGTCTGCCGTGGCGGCCAGTGCGCCAGTATCGAATCCCGGCAGTGGCATGGCTGTTTCAATTTCCTTTCCTGTGTTGTCCAGCCTCTTCTTCACTTTCTCTTCGGTCTGACGTCATTCCTTAATGGCGTCCTGGGGAAGGCCACGGGAAACCACCCCAGTATCTTTCCCTTGAAATTCTCGGGAGTCTGCTAGGGGTTCGCCATCTTGGGAACACTAGCGCTCCCTGGAACACGGAGGCTTCGAATACGAAGCTCGCACTTCGGTGCGTACCGGCCATACAACAAAAAATCCTATAGGTCTTCTCGGAATTTGTGGATGCAAACGTAGAGCAAAGGTTTCTGCTTTACTGTACATATTTTATAAGTTTTTCATATTATGTTTGTTGTACAATAAAACCTACCTTTTAATGGTGAAATATATTTTCGTGTTTACACCTCATTTTTAGTCTTTTTTCGGGTTATCCGCGATTTTCGTTATCCGCGAAGCCCTTGCCACCCAATTGCGCGGATAATTGGGGCTCTTCTGTATTAAAAAGGAGTTGAAGAATCTTTAAATAATTTCCGATAATGATCGAATGATCTACTTGTCATTGATGCCATACCCTCCCTCCTTTCCCAATCTCAAAATGTATTTTCTTTTTTTTTTTTTTGGATTGGATGGCCAGCTGAGATATCCCCCATCATCCCCAAAATTTTGAAGACTATTTTTTTTTCTTTTCTTCTTTTGATTTGTTGGAGTCGGTTCCCTAACTTGGCCCAGTCGAATAAAATCCCGTACAGGGTGTATCAAAACTCCCGGTACAAATTTTAATGGGAGAGAGGAAGCGCCAAGACAAATCTTTTTCGTTGCTGACGGCAACCTTCGGTGATAGAGGGCGCTGCAATCGGCTAGAGAGGAGATATGGAACACCAAGACAAACCTAAAAGAATGGAAACAAGCGTGAACAACATGTTTGTTCGAAGAAAGGTGCTCAAAGTTGCAGCCGGCAATAGCAACGCATGCATGACAGAATTGATTACTGTCCTTCAAATGAGAGATGGCCGCCCTGTTTTTGTGCGATCTGCGCATGTATCATCGATTAGTCTGGTCAGGCACTTCCGTCTGATTTTATGACAGGACGCCGCCATTGTGCTAATCGCTTGTTACTTTGCAAAAGAGCATTGTATTTATAAATAATATATATTTATTTATTTATATAAATACTTATTGTTAGCAACTGGTATTGAAATAACGCTATATAGTCGAGAGAAGTTTTAATTTGGCGTTATCAACATGTCTTTCTGAGCGAAAACAGACTACGTCGTCCATTGTGACAGGAAAACATAATTGATCAGCTACCGGAAGGGCTGCGCAGTTCAAACTTCCGCCGGCCAACTTTCATTTTGAGGACAATACTGTACGTTTTGAAAGATTCCCGACATTTCGGCCACAGCGATTCTTGCGACAGGTCTTCATGTGAGTCAATGGGAGTCTCGTACACGAAGGTCTTCATGTTTCCCTAGAGGAAGAAACCGATATATGTTAAATCGAGCACCGTCTAGATCGAAGATTGCCGTCAGCGGACGTGTTCATAGACAAAAAAAGGTTTGTCTTGCAGCTCTCATCTCTCATTAAAATTTGTACAGAGAGTTTTAATACATCCTATTTACTTCCTTGATTGATCCAGTTTATCGTAGATCACACAGAATGAATTTTTCATTAATCTTTCAATCAAGTTAAAAAGAATTTAAAAAAATTAACTGGTCGTCAATAAAAATATAAAATATTATATATATTATGAATACAAAATAAACATTATTAATCCTTAAATACTAATATGAGTGGAATAATTTATAGCCTCAAACTTAGGTATTCAAAATTCAGTTGTAATCTGAAACATTGGTGAACTAGTTTTAGCTTTCATATTTGGAAGCTGTAACTAATTAATATAAGTAATGCATTTGCGATCTAGCAAGAGAGAAATAATAATACCGTAGTAACTTCGAGACCCTGGGATAAATACACAATAACATTTGCATATAAACATTTACATTTGTTGAAATTTAAAACGTATATTATATATGAAATAGTTTTGTTATTGGATTTTAATGGCGCAGAAACATCTTGGCTAAGTTGCGCCAGATTAAATATTTTTTAAAAGTTTCCTAAGGAGTAAAGAGTAAATCTTTTTATGACTCGTAAATAGAAGGCAAATGCATATAGTTATAAAATTTATTTATATATCTAGCACAGTAGATTTATAGTATTTTTCAAAAAAGAGGGGTTTGCCATATATGGTCATTACTTAGCGATCGATTTTGTCTGGAACAAACGTCACCAGTCATGACGTCATCAACGGGAACTCCGAGCAGTCAGGCCAAGATGGCGTCGTTTTGTGATCGCATAAGCGTGACCAAGAAAGGACAAACTTTGCATAGCCAAGCAAGGGGAATAGTGTGGAACGTTTTTAATTATTTCAATTTTAATTATTATTATGTATTCGTAACTGTAGAAAATATAAAAACCAGAATGTTTTCGTAATGTTTAAAAGATTCAGTTACGGATTTTAGCAATAGATGGCGCTGTTACGTTCTGAAAACATCAATCTATAAGGAAATTATGTCATCAAAAGCTCTACTTTCATGAACTGAATTGTAAAAAGATTAAAATTTATCTCTAACAATTAAAAAATATACTGGAATTTTACTGAATTTAATGAAGGGGCCTTCATTAAAATAATTACAACATTCAAAACTGTATCTTTTATGCCAGAACGTAGAAGAGTCCGCTCATCATATGAAGGCAATACCAATGCGTGTAGAGGAAGCAGGATTACAAACAGGGACCATTCATTGATCAAAAGATGATGGATTATGAGTAAAGTCACATTTTCCTATACAATGTGGAAATTTTTGAAGGAAAATAAATTATAAATAGATAAACCAAAAATAAACAAAAAGTAAATTAAAACCAAGTAAAATGTGATTCAAAGCGAAGAAATGAGGATTCACAATAAAAACAACAACAAAATTAAATGAATAAATAAGATTAGAATAAATTAGAATAAATAAGGAATGAATATTGATGGTTGTGATGAAAACAAAAGGCATGAAGAAACAGAAAGCAATAGAACATAAAAAGTGTTAAAATGCATCTATAGAGTTGTATCTCTCTCCCTCCTCGTGTTTCCGTAGAAAAAGTTTTATTATTTTGTAACAAAAAAAGAAAAGAAAAGAAAGCAGTCTACGATTAACTGAAAAAAAATTCAAAGCTTAGAATTTAGAACAGCGTAAAAGTTAAGGAAATCACCTCAAGATAAAATACAAATAAGAATAAATAACAATTAAAAAAATTGCCTAATCCCTCAAATAGAGGTTGAAGTATAAACAAAACAAAAGAAAATAGCAATGAGAAGACAAAGACTATAGTAGGCAGCAGTTTTTTCTTTCCTTTCTTTTTCTTTCCTTTTTCCTTCTTCTTCTTCTTGATATCTATCTTTAGGACATGATTGTCTTAACCGTTTTTTAAACGAAACTCTCTCCACAAGCATTTCGTTTAGGCCTACGCAATTCATAGCAGTGAATTATGTCTACGATCTGACCTTCCTCATTCATGTAGCTACAAAACTAAAGAACGTATTTATATTATCCTCGAATCTGATTAAAGATTGCTTTTAGCATTTGTTCTTTTGGGTCATTTTTTTTTTTTATTTCGAGTCCTTTGGAATCCCTATGAACTTTCGTCTTCCGAGTTGTCAACAGATAGGGGGGATGCCGTTTGATGTACGACACCTCACTGGACGACTTTTTACTCTATGAGTTTCTAAGTTCAGTCGGTATTAAGGCCAGCTATTTTAGGATCAAAATGAGTTCGAAATGCGCCTAAATTATGTTAAGCAATGCGAATATTTCTAAATTTGTTGAGCACGAAACAATTGTCTAGCGATCTCAAATTCAATGGTTTCAAGGTTAACAAAAAAAAAAAAATCTTTCGCATCATAGGGTTGGGCAACCATTTAAAATGCTCTGAGAGATCATGTTAAATTTTGTGTTTTATTAAATAAATAATACAGTAATGTTTCGATTATCCGTATTACATCATCAGTTTGGTTTTCTTCATTTTTTTAACCTTGAGTTGCCTAATTTCAAAAACAAAAACAAAAAAGCTTTCTTAAATAGTTGTAAATCTATTAATAATTTTATTTTATTTTGCAATGTGCATGCACTTGAACCTAATAGTACAGTGTTTAGCGATGTAATCATGGAGTTTGGATATAAGCACGAAATTTGGCATGAAGATAGTTTTAGCATTTAGATTAAAGTGTGGTAAAAAGTGTGGTCCGAAATTATCACGATGTCAGCCATCTTGGAAAAAAGTCAAAATTCGTTTTCCCCCAATAATTTGATTATTTTAATCTAACAGCCAAAATGTCTGTGTACAAAATTAAGAGCTTCAAATTTGCTATAAAATCGGAAATTATTGTTTTCGATGTATAAAGGTTTTATTTTTAATCAAGTTTGTGAAAGATCAACTATACGTAATCTTTTAGTATTTTACGTGGTATTACAATTTCAGGTTTATATTTGTAACATGGAGTGCTGTCCTATATAATTAGGTTTATCTTTGCTATTCTTGGTGGATGAAAATTATTATTTCTTGTGGTTATTATTATTATTGCACAATGTTGAAAGAAATTTCTTTCTATTTTTGTTGTTGTTGATATATTTGCGTGTGTGTGTGTGTGTGTGATGGAAGTCGAGTACCGCGAGTTTTGATATGGAAATGATCAGAGAAATAGGATATTGCAAAGGAATTGAAAATTTCTCTCTATTGTGCTATCCCCGCGGAAAGATGGACAGACAGAGAGAAAGATTGAGAAAGAATGGTGGAAGTAGTGCAGGGGAAATGGGAGAACCCCGAGGAAACCTTCCCGGAGCAGATCGTCCACCACCACGAAACCCATTTGAGAACCGAACCCCGGCACTCGGGAGTGAAAGGCCAATCTCATAGCGACAACACCAACCGCGCGGCCTGTAAATCACTGAAATCCAGCAAAGAAGCATCAGCCAGAGAAACACAAGTGGTATAGGCTTTCGGAATTACTTCCAATTTTTTTTTTTCATTTTATATTGAAATATCTCAATGACAAAATCAACTTTTAGACAGTCCCTTAAGCCAAGTTCCCACTAGACTAGTATTTTGTCGAGTGGCGAGTAATTTAGGAACTAAGGCCCCTATTACACTAGGCCGCCAGGCGCCGCAGCCAGCTCTGCCACCGGTGGCTCAGTCGGCGACACGTGCAGGGCAACCGGTGGCGCAGCCAATCACTCGTTGTTCGGTCCTACGGTAATTCGGTAGTTCTCGCCAGCCGAGCAGTCTGTTTCCTGTGTTCCTCGCACTCTTTTCTGCGCACTGTTTTACTTCAGTATGTCTTGTGAACTGCAGATTGTCACTGTGGAAAGGAGTGGAAGTGAAAGTGTAGACAAGCAAAGGGGAAAAGCAAGAAGCAGGAAGAAGCCCTGAAAGAGTGCCAGAAGTTATTAGACACAGTTATTAAAAGTGAATACCGAAGATTTCATTTGTGCAGTTGAACAACAACCCGCAATTTGGGAAGCCAGTTCTGAAGCTTACAGCAACAAACAAGTGAAACTGAATGCTTGGAATGAAATTATTTGTTCATTCCTAACGGATTTCGAGCGCCGCCTGGCAGCCTAGTGTAATAGGCTCGGTATGTTATAATGCCCCGCCACGACTCTCCGCCACCCGTGGCTGCCAACGTGGTCGCGGGGAACGGCAGCCAGTCAGCAGCCAGTTTGTGGCGACGCCACCGGCTGTCCTAATCTAATAGGCTCCATAACAATCAATGCCCAATGATGAGAAGCGTCACCAGTGTCGCGGCTGGCTGCGCCACCTGGCGGCCTAGTGTAATAGAGGCCTAAAATACTCGCTACTGCCCAAAAAATCGTTCGCACTACCGTCGAGTACAGTACACAAGTGAGTGGTGTTTTGCAAGATGAACAGGCTGCTACGCAATGAAGTCAATAAACTAATAAAGCTTATACTTTTTTTTAGAAGAAGAAATGTGTGTGATAAAGACAAAAAAGCAATGGATACGAAAATAGATTAATAGAAGAGATGAACTAGGAGCTACGAATTCTCTTCTGAAGGAAATTGCATTAGAAGATTAGTTTTTAAATGTGGGGACTTAATATTCCACAAGCACTCATGTTCGAAATATTTCTAAACAAATTTCATAGTTGTTTCTTCGCTCCAGCAAAACGACATTGTTACGGCAGCTAATGAACTCGCCTAAAACGGGAGGTTCGGACTTATTTAGTCGATGAACAAGTGAGTAGTGACGAGTGCAGGGGTGCTACTCGCCCGAAAAAATAGAGTACGACTAAATCATTTGACTAAATCACTTACTAAACAACTCGACTAAATTGTTGCTGTTCAGACATATTTAGTTACTAAATTACTCGCCACTCGACTAAATTACTAGCCTAGTGGGAATAAGGCGTTAAGACTAGTTCGGACTACGCGAGTATTTAGTTGAGTGGCGAGTAATTTAGTAACAAAAATACTCGCTACTGCCCAAAAAATCGTTCGCGCTGCCGTCGAGTAGAGCACACAAGTGAGTGGAGTTTTGCAAGATGAACAGGCTGCTACGCAATCAAGTGAATAAGCTAATAAAGCTTATGGTAATGGCTATTTTAGAAGAGGTGCTGGAAGAAGAAATTTTCAACTTAATTTCCTTCAGACCAAATCCAGGTATTTTCATTGTATTTTCCAACTCCATTATGCAGATTGCTTCATTTGTTTGTTTTTATTATGTGTGGACTTGCTCCAGCGAAACGACATTTTTGCGGCAGCTAATGAACTCGACTTAAACGACAGGTTCGGACTTGTTTAGTCGATGAACCATTGAGCAGTGACGTGTGGTCAGGGCGCTACACGCCCGAAAAAATAGAACAAAATCGATTGACTCGACTACATCATTTACTAAACTACTCGACTAAATTTTTGCTGTTCAGACATATTTAGCTACTAAATTACTCGCCACTCAACTAAATTACTAGCTAGTCTGAACTAGACTTTAGTGACAATTTTTTTACCATAGTATATTCTAGTACAAGCATGGAATTTCATATGGGAGATAGTTTTCGCCACCTAAATGAAAAATTTCATGTAAGTCTAAATAATCCAAAAATTCCAAAATAATTCCCAAAATTGTCGTTTCCAAAATAATCGTGACATCCGCCATCTTGGAAAATGGCGTATAAAATAAGTTTTGTCTCAATAACTCAGTTATTTGCAATCCGAAAGGTAAAATTCTTCAGTACAAAATTACAGAGCAGAAAAAATTTGCTACAGAATCGGTCATTATCAACTTATTTGTAAGACCAACTTTTTTTGAGGTATTAAAATTTTATTTTTTAATCAAATTTGTAAGAAATCAACTGAACTCACTTTGTCACCATCAGTTTTAATATTTTACTTTGTCTGAAACTTTTGATGTCTAATTTTACACATTTCTGAACAAGAATAAATAAGGGTCGTAGATCTTGTGTTTGGGGGAGGGAAGGGAAGTTAGCAATGATAATGAGAAATTTCTATCCTATACTCTGTCCAAAGGACCTTGCGCCCTGGACGATTAAGCCACCTTCGCACTACCACGCCCACAATCACACGCGCGCCTGTCCTACCTATCGGCAATGGTTCTTCCCTGGGCTAGAATGCAGATTCCGGCACAGGGTGTGATACGGTGCGGAACAACACACCACGTGGTTTTTTTAAGGTAAGCATTTTTTACCAATTTCATTATCAACCAAAAACAATTAGGCTTAGGTTAGGTTAAGTTAGGTTGGCTCAGCTGCAGGATGTATGTATTGGTAAATAACCCCGCCATATTTCAGCACTAAATGATGTCCGCCATCTTCGTTCCACACCTGTGCCAGATTCTGCATTTTAACCCTTCCCTGAGTCATCTATTGGGCCTTTTTCTTACAAAACAACGTTTTTTTAAACTGTTACCTTTACTTAATTTTTATTACAGTTAGGGGCCGTTCATTAATTACGTGAGGTGTTTTTTTAAAAAATTTGCCCCCCCCCCCTTGGTGAGATGTGGTGGGACCCCCCCCTTCCCTCATGTGAGATTTCAAAAATTTTAACAACCAAAAAAAAAGGAAATCTTGCTTTGACAACCAAAAAAAAAAACGGGCGCGGGGCCTTGGGCGGTCGCCCCATTCGCCATCCCCTAAAGCCGGCCCTGTGTTATAATATATATATTCTCTGAATGAAAAAGTTGACGTGAGATTTTCGTTGACCCCCCCCCCCCCCCCGGTGAGATTTTGCCGGAACCCCCCCTCCCCCTTTTGACCTCACGTAATTAATGGACGACCCCTAATGATAATTTTCGGAAACGCTTCTAGCCTATCAAATTTTCATCTAGTGATGGAAACTATCTCCATACGAAATTTCATGCTTATATTTGAACATACTTGACTTGATCAAAAATTGGTGCTTAGATACTGTATATAAGTTGATTTATAGATGTTTTGATATACTGTAAAAGAAAGAAAAAGTTAGAAATAATTCCAAAAGCTTACGCCGCTTATCTATTCCTGGCTGGTGCTTCTTTGCTGAACTTCACTGATTTAGATACGACTATCAAAAACAACAATAACAACAAAATTGCTCTTCCTGTTTACAGGCGAATCTGATGGGATAAGGGCAATAAATGTTTATGAAGTTGTTCAACTCTTCGATTCGAATCCCTTTAAATGTTGTGCAGTAATACTAGTACTACTACTACTACTAATAATAATAATAATCGCAGTGAGACAGTATTTTTCATCCACCAAAAACAGCAAAGAAATACCAAATTATACAGGAAAGGACTCCTATTACAAATACAAACCTGAAGCCCATTATTAGACAATGAAGAGATCACACTATACTTCGATAGAAATATTGTAAGCAGCAAAACAAGAAAACATAACATAACATAATAAGAGAACAGATATCGTCATAAGTAAGAAAAAAAATCTATAATTCTTTCGAAGCTATACAATTCACAAGAAACTTACAGAAAACTTTGAGAAAATATTCGGATTTTCATCCTCCGTATCATGATATCTTACAAGGGGGGGGGGGAGGATATTTTTCGGAAGTTGTTTCTGCTCCAGACGGGGCCTAAGGTACACCCAGCCCTCTGTCTTTCCTGAAGATTAAAGGAGGGTGAACTTTGGCTCCCCGCTTATTCTCAACTATCCCGCTTGGTCAAAGAAACGTAGGAGTCTATACATTTAGTGCATCCATGAGCCAGCAATGGCTCGAAGAGGAAACACTAACTTAACGAATGATTAGCTAGCACAAATTGATGCATTTAAGCAAGCATTTAACCTTTAGTATTATCAAAGGGACTATAAATTTCATCCAGAAACCTATTTTCGTTAATTCTTGCCGTATGGTTCGGAACTTTCTGCAGGATGACATAGAGTTGTTATTCTTCTTACAGATTTATTTTCTGAAATGTGATAATGGAAACCTGCTTAGATGTAATCCCTCGACTGTTGGAAAAACAGGAAACTTTTTTGTGATGGCATCATTATTAATAATAACTTCATGGTTTAACAATAATTATAAAACTACCATAGTTTTTATTAAGTTATTATAAGACTATCGCAGTTATATATATAAAAAATACAGATTTATTTATTTCCTTTTTTTAAATCACTCAGCGGTGAGTGAATGTTTTCGCCTTTGCTGCTTGTAGCTCTGTGTATTCTGTTTAGGTCTTGGTTGAATCCCGTGTAATGAATAGTGTATCTTTTTCCCCTATCCTGTCCTTATAAAAGTTAGTCTCTCTTTCCTGGTGTCAGTGACTATCACAGTATCCTCTCTTGTTCGCTACACACTTAAACTAGGGGTGTCCATGCGGGGGAGTCACGGCGCAGACTGCGCCATTCAAATTTAGAGGGGGGGGGGAGTTGAAAAAAAATCAAAAACAGTGTTAAAAAGTCGTTTCTTTTTTTTTTTTGGTTGTGGATTTGGAGAATCCAAAAAAAGGTATGTGCCCCGGGCGCCAGTTATGCTTGCTATGCCACTGACTGAAATGGAACTAAGCGATTTCAGCCTCTCAGCCAGTGGCGTAGCTAGAAATTTTGGCCCCTAATGCAAATGTGGGCCAAGCCCCCCCCCCCTCCGTCAGATCTTTGAGGGGGAGTGAGCCATAAGGTCTAAAGGGGGTGGGCACCTCGGCTTAAACCATGATTAAAGTACATGCAAAGTTGATGCGGCTTTTTTCGGTTGTAAGAAAAAAGAAAGATTTCTAAATAAAAGCTTGTATTAAATGAGATACTTAAAAGAAAACAAAAAGCTAATTAAAGTTAATTTTAAAAATTTGAATTTTTACATACTAAGGTTAAGTATACATGAATAACTGACGATAGTATGTGATTTATTTACGAATAATACAATAATTAGCTATTAGGATTGCTGTTTTTCAAGATCTTCTAATGCTTTTCCTAAGCAGCAATGTAAAGGGATTATCAAGGGAATGAGATAAAAGATAAATTTAGAGAAAGAAAATATCTCCAAATGAAGGATCCTCCACAGTTAGCACCCCTTTATCCTTTCCATCTTCTCTGTATTCTGAGAGTGAAATTGATTCATTCGTTGAGTAAATAAATTAATTAACACAATTCACAAACTTTGTTATCAACAGAAATGAAAATTAGTAAAAACAGGCTTTCACTGGATAATTTTATTCATTATATTTTTAAATGATGATATACTTGTCTATTATCAATGCGGCCAGAGTTGAAACTCCCAGAATGCAACGCAGATTAAAGATTTTTCTTTCCTGGCCTGTCGGTCACATTCAAATATAAGTTAAGAGAAAATGGCGGTCGCTGATTCACATTCAACATTTCGACGAGGAAAAGGTCTCAAAAGTCAAGTAGGGAAATTATTCTTAACGTTGCTCGTCGATTTCAAGAAGATGTATGTGAGATTTTTGATATTTCCTATTTTTGATAATTGAGATTGATATTTCCTGCGGAGCTTATGGCATTGATACTGGAGAAATTAGTCAATGATAATGTGTTTCCGGTTTCAACATTCAGCGCGACGACTGTATAAACATTATTTTTGATCAGGAATTGCAATTATACAGGGTGGCGCACATAAAACTAGCCCCAAAATAATAATACAATACAAAAAGAAATGTCTATTGGGGCCTGTTTTATGTGCATCACCCTGTTTTTATAAACTCTGGTCCAGAGTTGGGCAAAATCGCAATTGAATTAAAGAGGTAATGTATTACATTATAATGGTAAACTGGCAATTATAATTACATTGTAATTGTAATGACATTTTGTAGTTAACCATTGTAATTGTAATGGTTAATGGTGATGTCTATGTTGATAATTAACAAACAATTTATGGTTACAATAAAAAAATGTTAATAAATCGGCAACCATTACACCCTTACATTTTGTTTGGGTTATTTGAATTTATTAACCTCCGAATTGTTCCATCCCTTGGGCTTGAAATATTTGTACATTCTGGAACATTCTAGAAAATCCTAGAACATTCTGGAACATTCTACACAATACTTGTCTATGTCTACGTTACCTGCCCGAATTCTCTAGAAAGATCTTTGAGAACACGAAAACCTGTACAACATATTAGTGGGTTAGTTAGTAAATTAGTTATCGAGTGAGCGTGGGTGGCAGAGAAGCCGAGCACCGTGACCTGAAAGATCTATTGTGCTATCCCACGGAAATAAGGACAGACGGAGAGAAAGTATGGCGTGAGAATTGCAGGGGAAATGGGAGAACCCCGAGAAAACCTGCCCAGCGCGGATCGCCACCATCAACGAAACCCACATGAGAACCGAACCTCGGTATTCAGAGGTGAGAGGCCAGTGTTTTAGCGACAACGCCAACCTCGCGGCTATTAGTGGGTATTTATTGATTGCAAATTGTGTAACCCATTAATTTCATTACCAAATAATTCAATGACATTATTAAAAATTGAACTACATCGTCTTCAATGTAATGCATTATAGATTAATTCAATTGTTCAATAATTCATTGTGCAAAACATACTTGGGATTACCTTGTAATGCATTACACGATAATTGTAATCTGTACTTCCATTACTTTTTGATGCATTACTTCCCAACTCTTCCTTGGTCCAAGTTAATTTGATTAATTACGTGATCTGCTATATTCAAATAATAATTGTAAATTTCCTAGAATGTAGAAAATACAGTAGATGTACAAAATTTCATTCCTATTCCATTCTCTTTAAATTTAAATAATTTATCATCATTGGTATTTTTATTGGAACAATAATGATCCAAAAATGATATTATCAGTACTGGTTTTTTGAAAAAGCGCTGCTTCTGTTTTGATCTTTCTTTAATCCCAAAAAATCGAAAACAAAAGTATTAAAGCGACATCTTGCGGAAATTTGAGGAAACCTTCAATTGGTAGGAGAGGATAAGAAAAATGTGCACCAGCCTCGTTTTCAGGTTTACCGTGGCGGGACTTCGGTAGCCATCTTGTGGAAGAAACCCTTGTTCCCGGCCAAAAGCTGGTTAACAGTATTAAGGTAGTTTCAGGGTATTGTGGATAAATTCAAATACGAAAGTAATGTCGGTGGATTTAACTGAACGAATATAGGATGTTTAATTTATTAAGTAATGCTTGAATTTCTTCATAACCAAACAAAAAGTATGCAATAGGTAAGAAGCATTGAGTATTCAATCCTGTTAATTCGTTTGTACAGTGCTCATGCTCCTCAAATTATAATAGGCCTAATGAAATGCTCACGCTACTGCTAATTTCTATGCCTTAGTTGATATTTGTTGATTGTAGAAGTGTTTTCAGTTTTAATAGTTAATAATTGTGAAAATTTAGCCGCCGAATTGAATAGATAATGCATGATCTGTCAACCTATGACATAGTTTCTTCTTTCAGCCAACATTATGTTAATACTTCATAGTTTTAAAATTCTAATATTAATTTGTGTTGCTTTTAAATGCTTCGACCAGTTTCCATAGTTAAAAATAAAGATATTCTCAATGCAGTTATGAAATCAATAATAGAACGAAGCCGGCAACTGTTCACTCTCTGCTTTTATGGAAGTATAATAACGATAAGCCTAAACTTGGCAATAAAAAAAAGAGCCTCAAAAATAAAAGCTTTTAGGTTCCCCCAAATGACCGGAAATTCGGACTCTTCAGAAGTTTTATTTGCATGAGTTAATAATTATCTTGATATGCAATTTTATTTGATATTACATATCCTTTTAGACAAAGTTAAAACTCGCCGGCAAATTGACTTTTTAAGACAAACGTTTGGTTTGGAACATTCTATTGAGAAGATGTACGCACCCTGTAGAAGATAATGAACGTTTGTTATTAAAACACTTTTTTTTTAAATTTAAAATTTACTAAGTTTTCATTTTCAATACCTTTTTAATTGTGAATGCTTGTCGAATTTCTTCAGAAAATAATTGGCTCTTGTACTATTGGCTTTTAAACAGTGTCGAAAATGTGAGCAACTTAAATATACATTAATGAAAGTTTATTTGAAATTAAAATGTGCCTTTTTTATTTAAATCCTTAATTTTGTTTCACGTTTGCACGTTAAATCCCTTTAAGATTCTTTTAGATATTAAGTAGTAAAATTAAGTATTTGAGATTAAGGTTTTTGGGAAGGATGAAATATTTGCTATAAACAAAATAAGCATCCCTCAAAATTCGTTAAATTTTAGACCATTATTTGGTGAATAATACATTGAGATTGAGAGTTTATTTAATGATACGATGTAATATTAGAATTTCAAAATCACATTTTCTTCATGAATATTAATAACTTAATCTGCCAGGAAAGAACAAAATATTTTGAATATTTTTATTTAATCCTTGTACTGTTAATTTTATAATTCTTGTAAACGGAATTGTTGAATTATCCCTCCTTATATTTGAGTGGTTACTCAGAAAAGGAAATATGATGTAGAAATCAAAAAGTTCCTTCTAGCAAAGCCAATTGAACACGAGTTTTGAAGAAATTCTGAATATTTCAGAATTGGTGAATTCTTGTTGGGGGGCTTTATTAATATTTGATGTTAAGTCTCCCAATATTTTAGGAATATTAACAGATTCTGATTGATGTTTGCCCTTCCTCATGAATAAAACTAAAATAATATCCCCATGGCATGCACTTTGCTAGGCTCAGAAGAAATTTAATAGGTGATTAAATTGTCTTACTTTTCTTTTTCCCTTTTTTTTTTTTTTTCCTTCCCAAACAAGAATTACTTGTTTCAGAACTTAATTTTCTGTAGTAGTATTCTAGAATTAAAAGTGTAGTGAAATATTCAATATATAAAATTTCTTTTCTCTGCATGCTTCAATAACCTATCCCAATATGGTTTCAAATAGTAAAGGAAGGTTAAAATATCTTAAGTGGACAAGAATTTATGAAGTGTTTATTACAGTATGTTGATTAAAATAAAAATGTTAAACTATTTTGTTTTCCTACTATGCAAGCAGAATTGTTAAAGAACATACATGCTGCGTCACTTTTCTGGTGAGAATTTTAAATTTCATTATTAATCAGTCAATTCTGTGTTAAGCATTTGTAATATTATTTGCATTATTTAAAGAATAATGTAAAAATCTTTAAAGGAATGTTAAACAACTGCAAGCTTAGTGAAGCATCAAGGTAGCAATCGGCTAACTTTTCTGATGCATCTTGTTTAATACCTGGAAGTACGTTGGATGTTTTTCCTGTCTTTGTGATGGTAGCTATGTTCATTCCTGAAGACTTTGTGACATTTCAAAATGTTACAGGGCGAGAAAAATGTAATACCATTCAGTCCTGTTAACATTGCTGATATGGTGAGAATAACCACATCTCCAGGGAATTCAGTAGTTTCGGGACATTTAACTGTAGATTTTGTTATTCCTGGAAGTTGTATACTTTTATTTTTCATGCCAACATCTGTTCATCCTGGCATAGAAAGCAGGTAAGAGTAAATTATTCAAAAAATTGAACATCAGAATGACATGATCTTTGTACACATTTGCATTGAATAATCTGCATTTTTTTTACAGCTTTCATAAATATCAAGTACTATTTTTGTTTAATATAATCAATCATTTATAAACATTGATTATACAATATATATATATATATATATATATATATAT